>VMDR010009540.1:0-33158 GCA_007922815.1 Macrotus californicus
CTCCCCTCTGGCCATTGTTAGATTGTTCTTAATTTCAATGTCTCTGGTTGTATTTTGTTTGCTGATTTCTTTTGTTGCTTAACCTCCTCCTGTCTATCTTCTACCTACCATTTATGCTTCTTATTCCCTGCACCTTTTCCCCCTCTCTCCCCACCCATTCCCCTGATGATAACCCTCCATGTGATCTTCATTTCTGTGATTCTATTCCTGTTCTAGTTGTTTGCTTAGTTTGTTTTGGTTTTAGGTTCAGTTGTTAATAACTGTGAGTTTGTTGTCATTTTACTGTTCCTATTTTTTATCTTCTTCTTTTTTTTAGACAAGTCCCTTGAACATTTCACATAATAAGGGCTTGGTGATGATGAATTCCTTGAACTTCACCTTATCTGGGAAGCATTTTATGTGTCCTTCCATTCTAAATGATAGCTTTGCTGGATAGAGTAATCTTGGTTGTAGATCCTTGCCTTTCATGACTTGGAATACTTCTTGCCAGCCCCTTCTTGCCTGCAAGGTTTCTTTTGAGAAATCAGCTGACAGTCTGATGGGCACTCCTTTGTAGGTTACTGTCTCCTTTTCTCTTGCTGCTTTTAAGATTCTCTCTTTATTTTTCATCTTGGCTAATGTAATTATGATGTGCCTTGGTGTGTTCCTCCTTGGGTTCAATTTCTTTGGGACTCTCTGAGCTTCCTGGACTCCCTGGAAGTCTATTTCCTTTGCCAGATTGGGGAAGTTCTCCTTCATTATTTGTTCAAATAAGTTTTCAATTTCTTTCTGTTCCTCTTCTCCTTCTGGCACCCCTATGACTCGGATGTTGGAACGTTTCAAGACATCCTGGAGGTTCCTAAGCCTCTCCTCATTTTTTTGAATTCTTTTTTCTTCGTTGTGTTCTGGTTGAATGTTCTTTCTTCCTTCTGGTCCACACCATTGATTTGAGTCCCAGTTTTCTTCCCATCACTGTTGGTTCCCTGTACATTTTCCTTCATTTCACTTAGTGTATCCTTCATTTGTTCATCTAATTTGTGACCAAATTCAAGCAATTCTGTGAGCATCTTGATTACCAGTGTTTTGAACTGTGCATCTGATAGGTTGGCTATCTCTTTGTACCTTAGTTGTATTTTTTCTGGAGCTTTGATCTTTTCTTTTATTTCGGCCATTTTTGTTGTCTTGGTGCTCCTGTTAGGTAGTAAGGGGCAGAGACTTAGGTGTTCACCAGGGCGGGGCAGCCACATCACTGCATGGTGACACTGTTTGTGGGGGAAGCATCTGAGAAGGAACAATGCTGTTTGCTCCACTCTCTGCCGGTTTTCAGTCACTTCTCCCACTACCCACAGTCAAATTGGGCCCTTCTGGTGCTGATCCCCAGGTGGGTGGGCTTGTAAAACACAAATTTGAAACAAATTATAAACTGTTTGGCTTATATTCTTAAAGGCGTGCCATCAATTTTTAAAAATTTTTCAGTTACACTTGACATACAATGTTACAGTAGTTTCAGGTATATAACATATATACTGATTAGACATTTATATACCTTAAAAAATGGTCCCCCCTATATTTCAGGTAACTACCTGGCACCATACATAGTTATTACAATATTATTGACTATATTCCCTATGCTGTACTTTACATCCCCAGGACTATTTTGTAACTGTCAATTTGTATTTCTTAATCCCTTCACCTTTTTCACCCAGACCTCAATCCCCCTCCCCTCTGACAGCCATGAATTTGTTCTCTGTATCAGTGACTTTCCTTTTGTACTTTATCCTGTTATCTACTGATGGAAACTTAGGTTGTTTCCATATCTTGGTCATTGTAAACAATGCTGCAATGAACATAGGGGTGATGTCTTTTTGGAATTAATGTGTGTTCTTTTTTTTTTTAGGTAAATACCCAGAAGTGAACTGCTCAGTCATATGGTACTGCTATTTTTCACTTTTTGAGGAACCTCCAATACTGTTTGCCCATTAGTCTCTGAATAATGTCCAGCCTCCCTGGTATACCTTATTACACCCCTATAATCTGGCCTATTTATCTCTCTACCCTCTATCTTGGGATTCTTTGATTTGAATTCATACAAGATGAAACTACTTTGTGTTTTGTGTGTGTGTAGGGGGCAGGGTCAAAGTCCTGGACCTGGAACAATTCCCCCTCTCTTTTCACTGAGCTAACTGTTTCAGAGTCCCCTTGTTTCAGGGTTCTCCTTAGTTGTCACTCTCCTCACTAACCCTTCTTGTCCCTGGTAGTCCCCAGGAGGCTCCCCAGCATTTATCCTACCTCTTCACACTCATCATCCCAAAGAGCCTTTGCTTGGTGTCCTGTCTGTCTCCCACACTGGACTCAAAACCCCTGAGGTCAGGAATTCTGTCATATTCAATGCTGGAACTTCAGCCTGTGGAACAACGATGGGTGAGTGCATTGGTCCCAGGACATTTTTGTTCTCGACTGACCTCATGTCATAACCACTGAGTCAAGATGTTAATGTCCTGACCTGCTTATAGGGTACTTTATCTTATGCAGAACAGAAGATGAGTGAAAAAAAGAAAAAGAAAGAAGGAAGGAAGAGCTGGCTCTGCTATGAAGGGAGACAGTCAGTGCCAGGCCTTGAACAAAGTGTTCTACATACAGATGTGGGTTTCTTGTGCACCACATAGGGTGCAAAAAGTTTTACAACCTGCTGTTTGGCTTTAATTTTGTTTACAATTTCTTTGTATGTACAAATAAGATCTAATTCCCAAAAGTCATCTCAGTGTTATTCTTGAAAACACACATCTCTTTTCTAAGCTGATATTGTAGTTTTATTTATGGTGCCACTGATATTATACATAATGTTCCTTGAGAATAGGAGGTCAGTCCCCAGAGATTAACACAATATCTGGAGCATAGTAGACCTTCAGCACATACTGGGTGGGTGGATGGATGGGAAGTAAGGGGTGAGGAAGAAGAGAGAAAGAAAGGGAGGGGAGGGTGCTAGGAGAAACAGGGCTGAAAATAGGGAAAGAAAGACCTGAAGAAAGAAAGGACGTGCTCAGTACATGCTGGGTTTGGTGGCTCCTCTGGACTCTCGTCCCTCGCACAAACCTCGCTCAGCCTGGTTGGCCACTGGCTCCCAGCCACATGGCATACCTGCCTGGCAGAGCCAGAGTTAGGTGCCCAACCCTTCCTTGGTTGCAGGGCACATCTGAGCTAGGAACCACCTCATGGATTCCAGTTCATCACATTCTGTCTTGGAATCCCCAGCCCAGGCCCCCAAAGTCAGACATGTGATAGGCCCTTGATATAGTTGGAGGGATGCTGGGGAGTACATGTTCAGCCCTGAGGACAGGGTGGCCTCTGTCTCCTGGATCTAAAATAACAGCCTCCCACCTCCTCTGCCTTGTTTCTCTCCCCAGCAGTCATCATCACCACTCTGGAGCCATCAGAGGCAAACAGAGATGATGGTAGCCCTCCCACTGCAGCCAGAAAGCCTGGTGCAGATCTCAGCCTCTTCCTGATTGAGCCACCTTGGGCAAGTTTCTTAACTTCTTTGTGTGGCAAAGTTTTCCCATGTGAGACAGTGATCCTAGTGCCTACCCCATAAGGTGAAAGCGAGTGTCAGAGGAGAAGATGAGTGTAGATTGTATGGGCCCCACTGGCTTTTGGACATGCTAAGTACTTCCTCGCTCTCCAGATCACTACATTCATCCACATAAAAATAGCCAACATATATTGAGCATTTTACCCATCTTATTCCAACTTATCCTTGTGATGGTTAATTTTATGTGTCAACTTGACTGGGACCCAGGGTGTCCAGATTAAGCATTATTCTGGGTATGTCTATGAGGTGTTTTCAGAGGAGATTGGCATTTAAATGGATGGACTGGGTAAAGCAGAGGGCCCTCCCCAGTGTGGCTGGCCCCATCCAGCCTCTTGAAGGCCTGAGCAGAACTAAAAGGCTGAGTAAGAGGAAATTTGTTCTTTCTGCATGACTACTGAGCCCAGACATAGGTCTTCTGTCCTTGACCAGGACTTACACCATCGACCCTCCAGTTCTTAGAACTCCACAGGCTTTCACTGGCCTCCAGCTTGCAGCTGGCAAATTATAGGACTTCTCAATCTCCATAATCGCATGAGCCAACTCCTATAATAAATAATATATTTCTTCCCTTCTTTTGGTTCTGTTTCTCTGAACAACCCTCATAACCTTCCAGCAAAGAATGTACTATTGCTTCCATTTGACAACTTAGAAAACTGAAGGACAGAAAATAAAATTAATGGCTCACATCACAGAGCTCACACATAGTAACACCCAGATATTTCCAGCCAAAGTGCCCACTCTCAAAAGCCACTCCACTCTGGTTTCCTACACAGTACCCTGCTGGATTACTGGTTTGCTCCTCTGTCTCACCCACCCTCTTGTGAGTAAATGAGAAAGCCTGGGTAGACATTGTTCATGCAGCAATTATCAGAGAAGCACTGGTCACCAGTCAGAGTGACTGGGTCTGCATGTTCACTTCTCGTAAACCCTGTGTTGGTTGGAGAATGTCATTGAGTCCTCATTGTCCCTGATTAAGCACTTGTGCGCTAGGCACTGAGGAACCAGCAGTGAACGAGACCATTAACACACCCACTTTCATGGAGCTCCATGCCCGGTGGGCAGACAGAAAGAAGTACTCAAAGATATAATTTCAGTAGTGATAAGGTTGATAAAGAATGCTAAAGCAGAAGGAGGAATAGTGATGAGCAGAGAAGGTGGTCAGGGAGGGCCTCCCTGAGGAGGTCACCTGTGGGTAGTGAAGTGAAGTGCTGAGGCATAGGAAAGTCTGGAGGAGAGGCGCTCCATGGACAAGGGCTGGTAAGGGCAAAGTCTCTGCAGGCGTGTGTACTTAGCATGTTCAAACCAGAGGTCCATACAAAACACACTTGTTTACAGTAGCATTATCCATAAGCCAAAAAGTAGGAATGTTACCAAACAAAAGTGAAGTTTGCCTGCCGCCACCAGTAGGCAAATTCTGGAGGCCAAGTTGGTAAGAAAAGAAAGAGATTTTTATTAAAACGTTACACAGTTTGGGAAGACAGGGGACTCCCTGTCTCCAGGCTCATCTCTTTCACAAAACACAAGCAAAACCCAGCCATTCTCAACAAGATCAAAACCCCTAAAGCCCAAGGCAGTGCCTACAATTCTAGCTCTATCTATCTGTCCTTGGAAGGCAAAGGCAGCTAAGCAGGTAGCTGTCGGGCCTCAGGCTACCTTCTAGAGTTTGTGTTTGCTGCCTGTGCCACCATCAGCCACATGGCTTCCAGGGCCATAAGGTCTTCAAAATGTACCAGCTAGCAAGTCCATGAGGTAAATAATAAGAGACTGTCTCTCCCTTCCCCTGGGTTTATATAAGTTACCTGTATGGGCTGGGGCCAGGTACAATACATTTCTCCCAGTCTAAATTTCCATGCGGTCCAGAATGGTCCAACCCCCTGACCAATCCCATCTTTTCCCTAGTCTAGACTGACAGGTCTTCTCTGGCACAGCACCTCCCCCTGCCACCATCTTGACCTCTAAGGTATGTGTGGCTGCCTTCCCCTGGTCCCATCCCCAACCAGGGACCAGAAGGAGGTTGGAGGGCTTATCCCTTAGCCAATCATTTTGTTTGCCTTGTGCATGCTCAGTGTAATGCTTCCTCCTGTGGCCATCTTGCTCGAGAGTGAGATATCTGTTGCCAATAGCAGGACTCGCGCATTGGGACAGAGTGTTCATGAGGTGCTAGCTTGGTTACTTGGGCAATACTGCCTCACCCACCTCCTTGAGCCCCTTCTTTTCCCACTGTCTGTCCAGGCAGGCTTTTGGTATCAGAAACAACCAACGTCTGCCAACTGATGAATGGATACAGGAAATGTAGTATAGCCATATAAAAGAATATTATCTGGCCACAAAAAGAAATGCAGTACCAATTCATGATACCACATAGATAGATACGGAAACATGATGCTTGATAAAAGAAGCCAGTCACAAAAGTCCACATATTGGTTTATAAATAGGATTGGTTTATATGAAATGTCCAGAACAGGCCAATCTTTAGAGATAGAGGTAGACCTGGTGGTTGCCTAGGGCTGGGAAAAGGGAAAATGAAGATGAAGTTTCTCTTGGGGACAATGAAAAGGTTCTACAATTAGATTTTGGGGATAGCTTCACCACTCTGAAAAAAACTAAAAAACATTAAACTCTACACTTTTAATCAGTAAGTTTTATGCATCGAGTATATCTCAATAAAGCTGTTTTTAAAAAAGAAAGAGACAAACAAGCAAACAAAAAGAAGCAAGAAGGGGCAGGGTGGCTGGAGCAAGGGGAGCTAGGTGAAGAGAAAAGACCTAGGGCAGGTCACAGAGGCCCCCATAGCTTAACAACTTTGGGTTTTATTCTGTGAATGGAAGCATCTGTGGGTTCTAAGCAGGAAATATGGTCCAATTCACATGTTTTATAGATCATTCATTTTCAGGGCAGCATAACAGTGAAGTTCTTGGATTCAAGTCTCAGCTGAGCCCATGTTCTCAGCTATGTGACTACAGCAAGTGATATAATCTTTGGAAGTGGGGTAGGGTCTCACATTCTCAACCATAAAATGGGATGATAAGAGCATCTCCCTCTTGGGAAGCTTAACTGAGTGAATATTCATGAAGTGCTTGCAATAGTGCCTGGCACATATGCAGGTACCTAAAGCTTGGTCATTTAAATAAACTAGAAGGTTCTCACTAGATGAATCTCATCTGCTGGGTCGGAAGCACAGCCAGCTGGGGTCTGCTTTTTGCCTTGCAAATCCCTCAGCTCTCTCTCGCCTGGCTCCATCCAACAAGTAATTGCTCCTGAGGCTTCATTCCAAATGGACCATAAATCAGAGGCCAGGAGCTCCTGTTACCAGTGGCTGGTGGTGAAGTCCCTCCCCAGGGTAATTGGAAGCAGATGTTGCCAACCTCATTTGGCCTCTGGAGGCTTGTGTGCCTGGACTGCTCACATCACAGCAGTTAGAGCAAGAATTTCAATGAACTTCAAAAGTAAAGGTTGTCAAAGAAACAACCTCCTAAGGCTTCCAGATGTTCAATGGCTTGTTTCAAGCAGGAGGTAGGCAGCTAATGGGGGGTCCTCAGGGACTGAGAGGATAGCAGAGTCATGGATAATGCTGGGTGCCTTCCAGGGGGTTGAGTGACAGGCAAGGTATAGGGGTCAAGAGATGGCAAGCTGTAAAGAAATGAGCACTAGCTTTGCAGAACTTGTACCTATTTCAAATTCTCCCTTTCTCACTTTTTAAAATCTGTGCTGAAAGTAAAAGATGGCACCTTTCCAGACCTCTGTTTTCTCTCCTTTAAAATGCTTATATGTTACCTAACTCCAGTACATGTGATGGGTGGCAAGCAGTTTAAGTTAACCCTCCAGCACAGTTTCTGGAACACAGTAGATGCTCAAAAAGCTAAAGGTAGTTGTAGTAATGAGCTATGCATGCAGCCTAGCTCTTCAACAAGCCTTTACTGTCCATTGGTATTGAGCACTATGAAGGATGTGTTGAAGGGCACCCTTAGGAGTTTTTCTTTCCAGGCTTCCTAAGGCCAACACTGAAAAGGTCTAGAAAATTCCTCAGCAGTCATTCAGCTACAAAGTCCATGGGTAGCTTGGCTTGATGGGTTGCCAGATTTAGCAAATACAGGATGTCAGTTGAATTTTAATTGAAGATAAACAGAAATACTTTTTCATATAATCACATCCCACTATGTATTTGAGACACACTTATACTAAAAAATGTTATTCACTGTTATCTGATAATCAGGTTCAACTGGGCCTCCTGTATTTTATCTGGCAGCCTCTCATACTTCATCCTTAGGCTGGGTCCCGTGGGGAGCAATAGGGCAGCACGCCTCTCACATTTCTCATTGGCTCAAATTAAGTTATGTGGCCATTTCAAGTCAAACACTATGTCCAGGAGAACTTAATACACTGGTTACTATCACCTTGTCTACCTGTCCCATCCTCCAACTCAGCCCAAGGTCAAATTGGAGGAGGGCATGTCCTTCAAAACAAAATCCAGGTGTTGTGAATATGATGCATTCAAGAAGTAGAGATAAGACAGATGGGAAGCAAGAAAAACAGGGTCCACTGTGAGCACATGCAAATAGGGGAAATTCCTGATCCAGAGGCAAAAAAGTGGGTATCCACTCCCAGCTGGTAGGGGACCAAGAGAAAAAAAATGTGGATCACTTAAGGCCAAAGAAATCCCCATGTGTCTGGCTCTGTGGTGACATCTTTTGGTAAACACCATATCCAGGTAGTCCTTTCCTAATTACTTCTTCTCTGAGCCTCCGTTCCCTCATCAGCAAAATGGGGATAACAATATAAACTTGTTGGGGTTTTTGTGAAAATTACCTAAGATTCAAATGAATCCTGATTTGGGGTCCAATTAGTTCTTATATAATGGTCATAAATTTGGTCAGCGTCTCTCAAAACTTTATTTTCTAAGAGTATATTTTTACAGATTGGGGTTCCAGTCTTGGAGATATATTTTCATTCCTTGAAAATAGCAAAATAAATTATAATTGCTGGTCATGGCTTCTCAACCTTGCCACTGTGGACATGGGGGCTGGATCATTCTGTGGCATACAACTGTCCCATGCATTGCAGGATGTGTAGCAGCATCGCTGGTCTCTGCCTACTACAAACCAGTAGCAGCCTGCACCACCCAGTCATAACAACAAAAATGTTTCCAGATGTCAATGTGCCCTTGGTCAGTCAAGTCCCTCTCTACATTGAAACCACTGTGATAATAAAATAAAATACAAATATAAACTCATATACATATGTTTTAATCTATTGCATATTATACACATCCCACTGGGGAGGCTATCTACATGGGCTGGGCTAGTGAGGTTCCTTAAAATCAAATCCACATAAATTGGAGTGAAGACACCACTTCCTGAAGTAAGTAAGCCTGACTATTCTTCCTGCCCTCAGGGACTTTCAAACTTCATCTTCTTCATGCACAGGGATGGGGCAATGCCCTGTTTTCTCTTCAGCTTCCTTTTCAGCACTAGCCAAAGGGCTTCTTGGAGCAACATCAAGATTTATGTAGTGTCGATATCTCAAAGTCATGCTCTGCTTTTCACTATTCTTTTTAAGTCATAGAAAATAAAGGTTACAGCTGAGTGTTATTAGCTGTGGTGGGTGGGAGAGAAGGAGGGGGCACTGCAGGTAAACACAGGAGACAGCAGAATTCAGTTTAAGGCTCTCCTAGATCTTCCATCGAAACCCAGGTTTGCCTCTCACTCCTTGAGTATTTTGGGGTAAATTGTCTAATCTCTGACAAGGCTGGCTTCACTGGCCTGTGACCAGCACAGTCACACAGGGCCCTGCCCTCAGAAGTGCCCCACATTTGGTATAATGCTCTGTGGTCACCATCTTGAAGTTCCTAATAATTTTTAAACAAGGGAGCCACATTCCTATTTTGTACCACCCTGTAAAATCAAGTAGCCAGTTGTGCTTTCTGAACTCCATTGCCGCATCTGTAAGCAGCAGTAAGAACACCAGCACCCCTCGGACCTCTGTGAGGATTACAGACCAGTCCAGTTACTGACAAGTTACAACACTGCTTGGCCATCCCAGGAGCTCAAGTAACAGTGACTGCAATGATTTTCAAGACCCACCTCAGACAGAAGTCTTTAACTACAGGCCTGAGACCATGATTCAAATCTTCTGGAGCCTTTGAAATTCTCACTGTTTATTATTTTTGTTCCTCCCATCTGTTTCCTGAAGCAGTGAATTCTTTAAATGAAAAGGCCTGTGAACTCACGGTGGGGACAGGGGACAGGCAAGGAGCAGTTGGGAGACCCCACCCCTTAGACATTCTGGTTGGGGCAGAGTCCCCATGGGCTAGTCAGCAGAGCTGAGAAAACAGGCTGAGTTCCCAGAACTTACGAAAGAGAGGAAGGAAAAGAGGACTTCTCACTCACATTTGTGCCCCCACTGACCTTTCCAAAGAGGACAGTAAAGGTGGCGTGACAGCTGGTCCCAAGAGCTTCACATGAACTGTGGAGTCCTTCTTCTCCCTTCTTCAGTGTTCTGAGAGCTTCTGTGACTGAAGAACTTTGCTAAGTCGTGTGGTCTGCCTGCCCCAATCAGCAGGTCCATCTTGGCAGGTTTCAGTGGTGCAGGAGTGATGCTATCTTCCATCATGAGTGCCCCTGCAGGTGGCCAAGGCCCCAGTCTACCTCTGCAGTCTCCACTGAAATGAGAGCATCACGTGGAATAATAGAAGGTGCCAGATAGTCTTGTAACTGGAAGCAGGTCCAGTTGCACGCTGCTACAAAAGCCAATACTCAAGAGGCAGGTGCTGATGTAAAAGAAAGTGGTTTATTCAGATGTCGGCCATCTGGAAGATGGGGTGCTCATGTCTCAACATGCATCTCTGCCTCTCAGTGCAAGTAGGGGCTCTTATATGGAGGGAGAGGGGAACAGAGCAAAGAGATCAAGGGAAAAGGTTGAAAAGTTCTCTACATGCGGACAAGCACAGTCGATTCCATTCCGATAAGGCAAGTGATGGTTTGTTGTGCATCATCTGTTTTAGTCATCCTGATTTTATGTCATCCTGGCTCCAAGGTCAAAGGTCAGCAAATCTCCCAGAACTGGGATGCCTGAAGGTCAGAGTCTGTGTCTTTTGAAGTTACTTCCTAGGATTCTTATACAAACATGCTATTTATCTACAAGCTACATATTACTCAGAGTGAGCACTTACAGAAACAAAGTCAAAAGAATGAATGGTGGAATGGGTCACAATTTCCACTGTTACCATCTTAGGACATTGTTGGAGGTTCCCCTCTGAGCCAGTGTGCTGGCCACCCCAGAAGGAGGTCTTCAGCAGCCACCCTAAGGAAGGACAGTGCAAGCAACTTCTGTGTATGTGTCATGGAGTAATCACAGGAAGAGACAGCAGAGACATAGGTGCTAACAGGACTCCGTGGAACATCCCTGACACTTAGTGACCCAAGTGCTCCTTTCAGGGTGGGGGCTGGGCATTGTACAGAAGTCCAGTCCCTTCATATCCACATGGCCCTGGGGGTCCTCTCCTTCACTTCACCCCCTCCATCTCTCTTCCTTCCCTCTGCCAGGCCAATCCTTTCCATCTCCATGTTCAGAAGCTTCCCTCTGCCCCAACCCTTCTACATCTGTTATTTATGCCATTAATCCATGTCATCTCTTGAGGCCTCAGCCAAGAGCTGACACTTTTTTCTCTCAGTTTCTGCTAAGCCATCCCCTCCCAAGGCAGTGGGCACAAATGGAGGGCAGAAGGGAGGAGGAGGCAAGCAAAAACAGCAGGAGCAAAAACCACTTTGCATCCCACCACATGCTTTCAAATAGTTATACTGAGACTTGTGGTGATGATTTGGATTTATTTGTTTACAAAAGGTAGAAATATGCCTGTGAGTATGTGTCACCATAGAGAAATCATCTCTCAGGTGACAAGATGCTATAGAAGGGAATGGTATCCTTGTTTTGTGCCGGGGCATCCAGCTCTCAAAGGGGGTTCTGGGAGAAACACAAATCCAGGCATTGCTTGGGGTTGCTACCAATGCCACAATGCTGAGACTAATTGAGCTTTTTCCCCTCTGAGGATGGCTGTCTGAGGCCATCATATTACTGAACAGTACTTGGGGTTCTGTTGTGTACCACTGCCCTTGTCAGTTGATAAATATAGGCAGCTGCAGCACCATAATCCAGGCATCCTCGAGGAAGAAGAGCCTGAACCTAAGCCTGAGCCTGAGTCAGCTCAGGAGCCAGAGAGCCAGCCCTCTTTTTATTGCCATTGGCTCTGGAGGCATTCAGCTTCTCAGCCAACCCTGTCCTAGACTGCCCACAATTGCCTTGGCAAACTCCTCCTATGGCCCCTCCCTACTTCTCTCCAGTGATCTGAGTTATCCTATCAGATTTCTCTGTATCAGTCATCCTTAGGAAAGCTACTTTATCTGTGAAACAGAGTTGTGGTCACAGAGTCAGTGATGGAGAACTGAGGAATTAAAAGGGTTTTCTAATGTTTAACATGGAATCCCACTTACAGAAAACTTAGATGTGTCTTGAACTGGAGCTTCTTTTTTAATGGGAGCTCTGTTTACCCAGTGAATCTTTTAAAAATATATATATTTTATTGATGATGCTATTGCAGTTGTTCCTTTTTTCTCCCCTTTATTCCTCTCTGCCCTGTATCCCCCTTCCACCATCATTTTCCCACCTTAGTTCATGTTCATGGGTCATACATGTAAGTTCTTTGACTTCATTTCCCATACTATTCTTAACCTCCCCCTGTCTATTTTGTACCTACCATTTATGCTTCTTTATCCCTGTACCTTTGCCCCCAATCTCCCCCCTCCCCTTCCCCACTGATTACCCTCCCTGTGATCTCCATTTCTGTGATTCTGTTCCCATTCCAGTTGTTTGCTTAGTTCGTCTTTGTTTTTGTTTTTTTAGGTTCGGTTGTTGGTAGTTGTGAGTGTGTTGTCATTTTACTGTTCAGAGCTTTGATCATTTTCTTTTTCTTTGATAAGTCCCTTTAACATTTCATATAATAAGGGCTTGGTGATGATGAATTCCTTGAACTTCACCTTATCTGGGAAGCACTTTATGTGGCCTTCCATTCTAAATGATAGCTTTGCTAGATAGAGTAATATCTTGGATGTAGGTGCTTGCCTTTCATGACTTCAAATACTTCTTTCCGGCCACCTGTTTTTGAGAAATCAGCTGACAGTCTTATGGGCACTCCTTTGTAGGGAACTGTCTCCTTTTCTCTTGCTGCTTTTAGGATTCTCTCCTTATCTTTAATCTTGGTTAATGTAATTATGGTGTGCCTTGGTGTGTGCTTCCTTGGGTCCAACTTCTTTGGGACTCTCTGACCATCCTGGATTTGCATGTCTATTTCCTTCACCAGAGTGGGGAAGTTTTTCTTCATGATTTGTTCAAATAAGTTATCAATGTCTTGATCTTCCTCTTCTCCTTCTGACACCCCTATGATTCGGATGTTGGAATGTTAAAAGTTGTCCTGGAGGTTCCTAAGACTCTCCTCACTTTTTTGAATTCTTGTTTCTTCATTGTGTTCTGGTTGAATGTTTATGTCCTCCCTTTGCTCCAAATTGTTGATTTGAGTCCCAATTTACTTCCCTTTACTGTTAGTTCCCTGTATATTTTTCTTTATTTCACTTTTCATAGCCTTCACTTTTTCCTCTATTTTGTGATCATACTCAACCATTTCTGTGAGCATCCTGATTACCAACGTCTTGAACTCCACATCTGATAGGTTGGTTATCTCTTCATTGCTTAGTTGTATTTTCTCTGGAGCTTTGATATGTTCTTTCATTTGGGTCATATTTTTTGTCTCTGCATACCTGTCACGTAGTAATGGGTGGAGCCTTAGGTATTCACCAGGGTGGGGGCAACCTACATCACTGTGTTGTGGTGCTGTATTTTGAGGGAGGGATCTGAGAGGGAGCAAAACCACTTGCTCAGCTCTCGGTTGGCTTTCAGTCACTTCCTCCTCTACCCAGATGTAACTTGGGCCCTTCTGGTGCTGATTTCCAGGTAGGTGGGTTTGTGTATGTGCCAGGACCCTGTGGGTCTCTCCAATGAACTCTCCCATGAGGCTGGGAGTTTCTCCCACCACCACAACCCCCACAGATTTTTTGAGCCAGAGGTTTTGAGGCTTTATTTCCCTGCACTGGAACCCTGTGTTGCACTGTCTGTCTCACTTCCCAGTTGTTCTTCCCAGTTTATTCACACACAAATGTGCCAGCCACCACCTTGCCTGCCCCAGTCCTCCATCTACTGCCTTGCCCCAAGTCCTCTCCACCCCGGCTGCCCATCTCCGCCCCTCCTATCAGTCTGGATGAATGTTTCTTCTTTAACTCCTTGGTTGTCGGACTTCCATACAGTTCGATTTTCTGGCAGTTCTGGTTATATTTTGTTTTTAAATTTGTTGTTTTTCTTCTTTTGGTTGTACGAGGAGACAAAGTGTATCTACCTACTCCTGCAACTTGTCCAGAAGTCTACCCAGTTAATCTTAGTAACTCCATCAATTACCTCACTCACTTGAGTAAGGCTCCCATCCAGGTAACAGAGGAGTTCTGTCTTGGTGAGTGGCATCAGCCACTGACAGTTCTCCATGGTGTACAGTTTCAGTAAGAAGAAGCCCACCTCATGTGCACCTAGACAGCCTTGAGAATGAAGACACTTGCTCAGGGACTAATCTGGAAACTAAAGCACTTTGACCCAATTTGAAAGACATTCCATCCATAGCTTTGCTAAACAGCACCTCCTTTATTCATTTTGTACCAATTTGGTTCCTTTCAACAAATGTATTTTTAAGTTCAGAGCTAGAATGGGCCTCTAGAGTTTTCTGAGGCCAGGAGGATGGGAGGGAATGAGGTAGGGTAAGGTAGAGCTTGGATCCACTCTCAAAGATCTCACTGGGACCCTTGTCAAGCGTTGGCTCTGGCTACAAGACCAAATCATAGACTTTCTCTGCTGAATTTGTCTCCAAATCAGTAACACTCCTCACGTTCCTCCTGAGTTTCTCAAAAAACCAGTGAGCTTATTTTTGGGTACATTTTATAACCCCTCAGAATCTATACCCCAGCCATAAAATGAGAATAATCATATTTTTCCTTCCTCATAATACAGTGAGTTCCTCCTATCAGATCATCAGCTATCTAAGGAAAAGGACCATGTCTTATTTCTTTTTCACAGGGCCTAGTACAGGTAAGTATTAGTAACAACAATAATAATAAAAGCATTCTTTATTGAAGACCTATTATGTGTCAGTAACTCTGCTAATCCCTGGTCATATATTTTCTACTTAATCCTTACAACAAACTTCAGTTTGGTATGGTTATGATCCCCATTTTACAGAAGAGGAAATAATTTCAAATGGAGGAAATTTAAACTACTCAGTTTCTAATACTTGACCATACTAGCTCATTTGATCTTCTTTCTCTCCCCTCCCAACCCTCTCCCTCTAGCAAAAAAGAAGTACAATCTGGTATATGAAAAGACTTCCCATTAATGTAAAGTTAAATATATTGTGTCTAGAGCACCTGCAGCTTCCCATCCTCTCCCTAGATCATTGACCGTTTATTTATTAGGAAACAGTTATCACAAGTCTCTGTATCATCTTAGGAGCAAAATTTACCATCATCCAGCCTTTGGGAGCTTGCAGTCTAGGAATATAGTCAAACTTGCTGTGCATCTCTATAAGCAAAAGGTGCTTTCCACCCCACCCCCACCCCTGCCCAGGTTTTACTCATTCATTCTTCAACATTTATAATATGTTGAACTAAGATTGGGTTAGGATGCGAATAACATAAGACTCAAATATTAATGGCTACCTTAAACTTATAAAGAAGTTTTTTTTTTCTTATATGACATAATTTCTAGTAGTAAATTGTTTGATAACTAGAAGATGTCAGAACAGAGAGAGATCTTGATGGTTCTGTTGGCCTTTGCCTCATGTACATAATGTGAATACCATAGCTCTAGAGCCATTAAATCTATATTCTAAACAAGAGGAAAGTGGAAAAATCATGAACAAAAGGTCCCATATTCAGCCTCCCTTTTGTAGAGCTTTCTTGCACATCCTTTGTAACAACTTACATTTATACTTGTATAACAGACACTGTGGAGCCTGCCCTCCCATGCACCCTTGACATTCATCATTTGGGTACCACAGAATCCCCTACAAGCACCTTCCTTTGGTTACAGTAACTTGCTCAGAGCCCCACACAGAGCAGGCCAGCAGTGCCAGAGTGCATGGTGCTCAGGGGCAGCCTCAACAAATGATGGACAGCAGTCGATGGACAAATACTCTAACTTTCTCATCCTTGGTGAAAACCTGGGGTCTGTTCTACACCTGTCAGAGGCTCTCAGTGGGACCAAGCCTCAGGTGCTCCACAATAACTTGCTCGCTAACACAGTCTATACTTGTTTTCTTCTGTTCCTTGACTCATTTCCTGATTCCATACAAATCCTTCCTGGAGCTACTGTCCAAATAAACTGCTGACTCTTGAATCTTTGCCTCAGAGTCTGCTTCTGGAAACCCAACCTAAGACAGCCTGATTGGTCACACTGCATTGTGTGGCTACCCTGGCTGAGGGTCTGCAAGGTGTGGTCCTTTAAATGGATACATCAGTGTTCCCATCAATATTGGGATTCTGTTGCAAGGAGGGGAAAAGTGACATCTTGGGTGAAATGGAACCTAGCAATCTGTATCACATCTACATCAGGTTACTTCTAGATCAGATCCAAAATTTCCCACGTTTGCACCAAGAACCCTCCAAGAACTTTGCCATTGCAAGCATCATGTTGGTCATAGGGTTCCAGTAGAGGCCAGGAATAGCCTCTGCCCTCAGACTCAAGGAGGAGGCAGGCAGAAAAATAGCATTATAATGCAGATAGGGTGCTACAGGGCAGTAATGGATGCTGGCTTTGAAAGTGCTAGCTCCAAGCGAGACTAATTTAAGAGAGTTACAGGCATGATGACATTTAAAACTCATGGCACCATGTGAAGCAAAGACTATTTTTACTTTTTTCATTCTATAGATGAAGAAACTGAGAATCATGGAGGGTGAATAACTTAGCCAAGAACAGGACTAGTGTCAGAATTTAAATTAAAAATTCAGTTTGAGTGACTCTTGAAGAGAGTGGTGTCAGCTCTGCATGGAAGGATGAGCAGCAGTGAGATGGGTGGAGAAAAGGGCGAGACAGTGACAGCAAACAGAATAGCATGTGCAAAGGCCAGGAGGCTTGAGATGCTCAGTAAGGTCACATGAGCTGGAGAGACTGGCCAGGCCTCCTTGATTGGCCAACCCCTCGCAGAATGGGAGCAACAGCTTAAAAAGCCCCGAGAGCTGTATCTAGGAGCTGCCCTCCCCTTTCTATGACACTGCCCCATCATTCTCTGTCATTCACTCTCTCTTACACACATACATATTCCTCCTACCTCTGCCTCCACACTGCCCTGCCATGCTCACCCCTTCATAGGTACCTACTACAACATACCATTTGCATTACCTCAGTTACACCAGATCCCTGGTACCCTAGATCAAGTTCCCACATTAGCATCAAGGATCCTGTAAGTATCACTTTCAGAATTAGAGAGTCAGGGGTTTAAATCGAAGCTCTGGTAAACCAGGGGCAAGTCATGCAGTCTGTCTGAATCTGTTTCCCCATCTATAAAATGGGACTTAAAACACCTACGACACACTATTGGCAGTGAGGACCAAATGAGATTATGGCTGTCAAACTGCCACATTTAGAATCACTGAGGAACTTCTACAACTCCCCACACATAGCCCCAAAGTGATGGACCAACCATCTGAGTTCTGAGCTGGGTAGGACACAGGCAATTAGGATTTCCTCAAGCTATCCTGATAGCTTTGATTTGCAGGCAGGTTTGAGACCCAGGGCTCTGACTTCTCCACCCTACAAAGGCCTGCATACAGTTTGACCAAAACTGACCCAGACTCTCATTATTTGCTAGCTGGCTTGTCTGTGTTTGTCTCAGCTCCCAAGCAAACCAGTTCTTGCAAGGAAACCTCCTCTTTCCTACACTCAGTCAGGGTGTCTTCACCAGAAGTTAGTAGACACACAGCAGGTCGTTTATCTCGTCCCTCTTCTCCTTCCCACAACCCTCCTGTCAGCGCAGAGATCACTTGGACCCCCAGGAGTTAATCTTTGTTTGTCTACCTGTGGTTCTCAGCAAGAGCTCCTCAGAGCAAATCCAAAGGGCTTGCCCTGTGCTGTAGGCAGCCTTCCCCCAACACGGGTAGGGTCAGAGGGCTCATGTGCCATTCATCCATGCCCCACCCCTTTGGCCTCACCTCTGCCTCAAGAGGAACTTAGGAAAGAGAAACATGCAGGCTATTGCAGAAAATATTTTCCAGAATAGCCATGGGAACCTTTCCCACTCCATAGGTACATTCTACCTGTAACCTCCTTCTGCCACCATCAACAGGGCAAGGTTACTTCCCTCATCTTGACCTGGGCATACTTTTATTTCTGTCTTAACCAATAAAGTCTGGCAGAAGTAACTCCTGAGTCTACATCATAAAGATGATTCAGTTGCCCCCTAGTTCTCCCTCTAGAGATTGTCCTTAGAACCAGTTGCCATGAGGTGGGGAAGCTCAGTCCCCACAGAGAGGCCATGTGCAGATGCCCTGGCCTGCAGCACCCACTGAGGCCTCAGCCAGATGCACCACAGACGTGTGGGTGAGAGCACCGCCAGATGACTCTGGACCCAGCCACCATCTCACTGGACATCAGGAGAGACACAACGGAGAATGCTGCACTCACCCGCCAACATAGCATGTGAGGGGTGTTGCTAATAAGGAAGTGATTGTTCCATACCATACATTTTAAAGTGGTTTCTTTTATAGCAACACACAACTGATACACAGGTCCTGAGAGTGGGCTTGAGGCCTTTGAGGGAAGGAATTGTGGGGTCCCCAAGACCTAGAGGCTGGTCTAGAAGAGGAGACATGAGCTCTGGGTGGCAGGTCCCATTGGCCCACTGGCCCTTCCTTCATGGGAAGGAAGACAGCTGGAAGTGACCTAAGGCAGAGCCCTCTGAAGTGTGGGGCCAGCAGGGCCCTGATTGTCTGGATCTAAGGGTTACACTGCCCCCAGGCACCCACCTCAAGAGTGGCTCAGGATTATGGTCCAGACTGAGGGCCTTTGAGCTGAAGTCTCACTTTTGCTTTCTTCATGGCCTGTAGAAGCAGGGTGAGGGGTGGTGGGAGGGGAGCATAGGGAGCAAGCTGGGCTTTCAGTGAGAGCAGAGATGTCACCAGAGCCAAATTAGACTTGGCTTCCACCGTGGTTTTTTTTTTTTTTTTTGAAAAGGAATGTTTTGCCACCATTTGAAAGTTGTAACACTTCAAATAAAAACCTATAGATGTATAAGTGTGTATTTTTCCCCTGATTATAAAAACAAACATGCTAAGATTTTCTCTTGAAAATCGGATGAGCTGGCCACACTGGGTCCACATTTCTTTGTGGCAAGAAATAGCTAGAGCTGAGCATTAAACAAGGATTTCCTCTCCATTGTGTCACAGTACCCCTGGCCCCGACTCTATCGCCTTGAACTTACCAGGCTTCATTCATTGCATTAAACTGCCTGGCCCCTCTAGGCATTTGATTTCAGAATTCTCAAGGCTAATTGGTCAGCTGGTCATCCCGATCCATCACTTACTAGCTGTGTAACTTTGGTCTAGCTCTTTACTTTTCTCTGCTTGTTTTCTAGCCTATATATCTATTATACGACTGCCTTGGAGAACTGGAGTGAAAACTAAAATAAAAATGCATGGGAAAGATATATCTCAGCACCTGGTATGTAGTAAATACTTTGTAAATAATTGTTATTATCACTAGTTATTTTTCTTATTAAAGACCCTGCCCACCATCTCCTGTGGCTCCCACTCAGCCCATACAAGCTGTCACCCAACACCCTATTCTACAAGTACAATCCCCATGCCCAGGAGCACCCCGGGACCAGGAAGCATCCCTGAGCTGCAGACTTACTGTTGAATATAAATTTTAGTGTGGGTCCAGCCTGGGAGTGCTGGGTGCAGAACAGTGTACATGCTAGAGAGCCTGAGCTACCCGCTGCCAGGAGCTACAGGGCAGAGGGCCTACTGCCTGATCCTCGAGTGCTTCCCTTTGCTTGTAGGAGGCTGGAAACATCTTCATTCACCTGTGCCCAAGAGCAGGAAGGGTCAGTGTCCACCAGGCCTGGCATCTCTGATTGCAGAGGAACAAGAGCTGGTGCAGTGATCACCTCTCAGTAGGTGATAGAAGAGCAAAGGCTTCCCCAGCAGAAGAACAAGTCCAGGAGGGAGGCAACTTGTTCTGCAGCTCCAGCTGCGTGACTTGCTTTAGCGGCCATGATCTGCTTGTTTGAGGCAAAAGTGAGTGCAACAAACGCCAAGGGCTTTGGATCAGACTGCTGACCAAAACCAGACCCACTCTGGCTACTTAAAGCTGTTTTGGTTTAAATAGGGAGGGTTATTGTCATACCTGGGGTCTCAGGGACTAAGGAACAGCAGTATCCTCTTATTTTCCAGGTCGACAGCATGACTTCAGCAAATTTCCCCAGTATTGGGCCATCTAGGGAGGCAGTTGTTACAGGGGTGGGTGGCCTTTGGGGTCAGTCAGGTTTGGACTCGTTTCCCAGGTCTGCCACTAACTAGCTGGGTGATCTTAGACAAGATTCTTAACTTCCCTGTGGCTCACTTTACTCATCTGTGAAATGGTGACAGTACTACCTGCCTCACTGAGTGGTTTTGAGCATTAAATGAGACCCTTTCTCTATTCTACTGCAGAGGAAAGAGTGTGTCTGGCCCTAAGGTGAATGTTGCTGTACCAACTAACCAGGGCTTCGTGCCTGGCACCTCCAAAGTCTTTGACCAGCCTGTGCATGATCGCCCTGTGCCCACACTGATTCAATCAATGCAGGCCACCTCCTCCCCCATCACAGCTGCCACATCGCATGACTACAGTGGCATACAATCTGCCGCAATTTAACAAGGAATGAGGCCTCCCCCATGACCTGATGTAGAAAGTTGGACCCACCATGGCTGGTGTGGCTCAGTGGATTGAACACCAGCCTGCAAAACAAAGGGTCACCAGTTCGATTCCCAATCAGGACACATGCCTGTGCTGTGAGCCAGGTCCCCATTAGGAGATGCACAAGAGGCAACCACACATTGATGTTCCTCTACCTCTCTTTCTCCCTCCCTTCCCTTCTAATTAAATAAATAAATTAAATAAATAAACAAAATCTTTTAAAAAAAAGAAAGAAAGTTGGAGCAGTTGCCTCTGGATGGGCTTGTGGAGAGTCAAGATGGTTGATGAGTAGTTTTCTCAGCTCACTTCCCTGTGGGCGGACAGGCACTGCAGGCTGACGCATAGATGCCCGTAATCTTATCAGGGCATGAAGATCCCACCCCGATGGACCTAAACCCCTATATGAAGCCAAGCCCCACTCCAACTCTGACAGCAACCTCCACTACAAATGAACATGGATGCAGTAAATCTCTGCTTGGAAAAACTCCTTCTCCACTCATTTCCCTGCCAAGCCAGATGAGAGCTACAACTCAACAGAATTATCAGCACTGAGCTCATAGTGACAGATGAATCAAGAAGTGAGTGGGGACAGAAAGCAAACAGATCTATTTCCGAGCTCCAAGATTTCCATCTGGGCTTACTCCCAATATATTACAAATTTCTCTGCAGAAGTGTCCATAGCTCATTGCAGTGGAGTCAATTTTCTTCCCCTTGGCCTTCCACGAGCAGGCTGAGAAAGTTGGCGGGACCCCACATAGCAAAGTTCTTGCTTCAGCCTTAAGCATCTTCCTGCCCAAGGAAGATTTTCTGTGATCCCCTTCAAGAGACTGCTGGAAGACCTGGGGGAAAAGAGTCTTAAAAATGCAGTTCTTTGATGAAAAGAGATTGGTTGGGGCAGGGATGGAGGGAGGTGAGGTGAATAGAAAATAGTCAACTTCAGTACAATGGGAAATTCTCTTTCCCCAAGCATTTTATGTTATGTTTCCCAGCCAATCCTGAACCTCCAGCAGCCCACTAGGTATTGGAACTGCTTGAGCCACAAGTCTTGCTAGAAAAAGGCTCCCAAGGTAATCACACTTGAAGGCTCTCAAATCAGTGACCTGATGCTGCTGACAGGCCAGGTGGTGCCCATACCACCCATGTACAGACATGGGAGTTGTCTGACCCCTGGTGCTGCTGCTCTGAGTAGAGGGGAGGTCCAGCACAAGAGGCTTCCCAGTCCCTCATGGGTGAGCTGCTAAGTGACTCCACAGCTCAATACCTGGACAGCCCCATCCATCAAATGGGATGGGGAGGACACCCTCTCTTACCAAGCAGGAGTTGGTCTAAAGATCGTTGTCCATGTATTGTGATAAGGAGAGCTTCAGTAGACTGAACACCTGAAAGTAGAATTCTGGGTCAAAGTTCATGTTATTAAACATGTTAATAGATGCTAAAAGTTCTCCCAGTTTTCACTCCAGGGCCAGGCAACTTTTACTGTGTAATAACCTTAAAATTTCAGCTGCACAAAACAACAAGCTTTTATTTTCTGGCTTACTTGCCTCCAGTTCAGTGAGGGTTAGTCTGATCCAAGCTGGACATGGATAGGCTGAGCTCCACACTGTCTCCCATCCTCCTTGGACCAGAATATCCACAGGGAATGTTACTCTCATGGCAACGGTAGCCCAACAAGAGTGACAAGTGGAAATATCCAAGGCCTCTTAAGGTCTAGGCTCAGAACTGGCCACTACCCCACCACCCCCAACTGCATTGGGCAAACCAAGTCCTGCCGCCAAGGCTATTGTCAATGGGACAGGGAATCACACTCCCCCACTGTAAAGTTTGGAGTAGGGAAGGCATGAATATGTGCAGAACAGTAATCCAGTCTACAAGACTGCCTGCTCACTCATGTGCACAGAGAGGTATGCACAAGAATGTTTGCTGCAACACAGTTTGTGCTGTTGAAACCTAGAGTAAAAAAGGAAATATGCATCAATAGAGAACAGTTATATAAACTACATAAATACAGTGGAGTACTATGCGGCAGTTAAAAAGGAATGGGGCCTATCTCCATTAAAGAATAAGAGAATATTTGCCAAGGAACAGTGAGAAAAGCAAATCACAGAATAAACATATATAGGATGATCCCATTTGGGGGAGAAAACACCCCACTGGGTGTGTGTGTGTGTGTGTGTGTGTAGAAAGAAAACATGGAAGCAGCCAATTTTACCTATGGTGAAGACCTTCTGAATTGTTTTAAATTTACAAAGGGAATGTGTTTGTATATTATATGTGCTTTTTTTTAATTAGAATGCCAAAATTAAAAAAATAAGAAAAAAACATTGTTAGGGACCTGAGACATTATTAGATGCAAATGTTCTAGGAATTTAGGAATGCTTGGATTCTGCCAAACCAGAGCCCTTTCCTCCCCACTGCCATATACACTCCTGTCTCACAAAGTCATTTTGGGAGGCAAACTCACATGAGATCAAAGGAAGAAATATAAAAGTGGCCATTTTATTATGAGTTGGGCTGGTGCCCAAGCAGGCAGAGCCCTTGGGTATGTAACTGAGCTGAAGTATGAGGATCAGGCCCATGACCCACATGGGCTTTTCCAGTCTTCTCAGCCCTGGCCTGAGGCCAGCTATCTGCTTAGCTTGATATGATCAGAGTTTCAGACATGCCCATGAGAAATGAAGAGAGAGGCCCTAAGGACATAGACCCACAATGCTTGGTTATCCAGCCCTCAAGAGAACAGAGCTACACCCAGGTAAGTGACTTTGCCAACCTGGAGACCCCATTCCCAATTGACATCACCTCCTTTGTGGAGGGAGGGGTGAGAAAGGAGGCTAAGGAAGAGCAGAGTATTGTCTCTATAATGACAGTTTCTCCCAAAAACTAGACCTGCATTGTCCAATATGACAGGCACTAGCTCCATGAGTCTATTTAAATTTAAATTATTTACATCTGGTTGCTCAGTCACTAAACACATTTTATGTGCTCAGTAGCCACATGTGACTTGTGGTTACCATATTGGGTGGCCCAGGTGGAAAACAATGTCATTCATGTGGAAAGTTCTGGGCAATGCTGCTGCAGTCTTTCATAGTTACTCAAAGGTAGAGTGACTTGTGTCCACTCCAGGCCCTGAACTTAGAATAGTAGCTGGCACTGGGGTCAATGACCCTATTCTTCTGTTCTAAACATCATTAACATGTAATTTCAAAATGCCCATGATTCATAATATCCCAGGAGGCCTCTGAAAGTTGTCAACAGTTCAGTGTCCTTTAAAGTGGCTTGGGGAAGTGGCTCACACTGGCTGGTTTGTCCTGGCCCTATTCCCTTCTAGGGGGAGCCCTGGTTGGAAGCAAAGAAACTTGCATTTGTATCCCCTTCATTGTCTCTTGTGAGGGAGGTAGATACCTTTGGCATAGAAAAAATGGCTCCCCACCCCAGAGAAGTCTGGCTTCTACCTCTACCCTTGAACAAATCTGCTCTGTTAAAATCCTCATGTGATCCCCTAAGGGCCAAATTTCCATTTTCAAACTCTGCAATGCAATGCCTCCTTAAAACTCCTACCTCCTTTGTCTTTGGCCAGACAGCACCCCTGCAACTCCATCCCCCCAAGTTTCTGCCCCCAGCCTTTTCCCTCATCCCTCTTATTCCAGAAGTGGTCAGATGATTGCCCATGGGCTGAATCCAGCTCACAGATGTGGATCATTTGACCTATATAGCACTTTTGCAATGCTTCAATAAACTGTCTTAAAAATTAAAAAATAAAAATAAATTTTACCTAGAAATCCAAGCTTTCTTTTCTCAACAAACCAGAAGCTCTTACAAGCCTGGCCTGTCTTCTCACACACAACAAGCAACTGAGAGAGGCTACCTCTTCTTCAGCAGTGCTAGGGTACTTTATTTAGTCACAGGCCTCATTGCTTCCTAAAGTGCCACCTGATTGCCACAGGCACTGGAGTGAGGGACTCTGTTCTCATTGTTTTCTGTGTTCTCAAAATTCATCCTCAGAGGCTCCACACTCTCTACTCTCCGGGGGTTCCCAGAATTCTACCATGATGGATCTCCCACTGTACCTCCAGTCCTCATTTCTATCAGTGACTATGCATCACTTGCACATCCCAGTAGCACCTCAAGCTTATCCTGTATTAGTATGCTATCTGGTCTTCCCCCCATAGCTGACTCCTCCCACTGAGCCTCCTAAAATGGAACACTTCCCTTACAGGCCAGACACCAAGAGTCGCTCTTCTCTCCCCCAAAAGATGATACAGCCCACATTTCCCTCAACCTCTGACTACATATACAGTAGTTTGTCCACACGTGGAGTAGCTCAATAGCTTCCTAACTGTCTCCCCACCAATAAGAAGATACAACAGCCATTCATTTAGCAAGTATTTATTGAGCACTTACTATGTGCCATAGACTATTCCACAGGTAGTGAACAAAAAGGACAAAAAATCTGTCCGCATTGAGATGATACTCCAGTGGAGGGAGAAATAGTAACAAGGTGAGTAGAAAAAGACTTTAGTGTATTAGAAGGAGATAGGTGTTATGGAGAAAAATTAGGAGGAGGATGTGTGTCATTTTAAATAGGTGGTGAGGAAAGGCCCCAAGAAGGTGACCTGTGAGCCGTGACCTGAAAGAGGTGAAGAAGTGAGCCATGTGGACATCAGCAAGCAGAGCAAGATGGAAATGGCAGATGAAACCCTAAAGTACACATCCTGATGTGTTGGCGAGTTCCAGAGACAGCAAGGAACAAGTCAATCAGGTGGGCATTTGGTGGGGACAGAGTCCCAGACTGCATAGGTCTTGCAGGCCATCGAAGGAACCTTGTCTTTTATGTTGAGAGAAATGGGATGTTATAGGAAGGTTTGGGAAAGAATGGAGAGATGATCTAACACAGGTTTTATTAGGACTTCTCTGGCTGTTGTGTGGAGAGAGGTTGAAGGGTCAGGCTTGGAGTAGGAGAACACCCAGGAGCTGCTGCAAAGAGGCACCACAGGAGTTGGTGACTCAGGCCAGCAGGTAGAGGGGAGGGAATGAAGCAGAGAGCAGGAGTGGTTTTTGGGACCCAAACAAAAATAGCACTGAAACACTTCTGGCCAAGATGGAGGTGTAGGTATAGTTTGCCTCCTTGTACAACCAAAAGGAAAACAACAAATTTAAAAACAAAATATAAGAGAACTGCCAGAAAATTGAACTGTATGGAAGTTCGACAACCAAGGAGTTAAAGAAGAAACATTAATCCAGACTGGTAGAAGGGGCAGAGATGGGAAGCCAGGGGCAAAGAGGACCTGGGGTAAGGCAGTAGCTGGAGGACTGGGCAGGCAAGGGGATGGCTGGTGGACCAGGCAGTCCCACATTTGTGTGTGCAGATAACTGGGAAAAATAACTGGGGAGTGAGACAGACAGTGTAACACAGGGTTCGGGCACGGGGAAATAAAGCCTCAAAACCTCTGGCACTAAAAACCTGTGGGGCTTGTGGTGGCAGGAGAAACTCCCAGCCTCACGGGAGAGTTTGTTGGAGAGACCCACAGGGTGCTAGAACCTACACAGGCCCACCCACCTGGGGATCAGCACCAGAAGGGCCCAATTTGCTTGTGAGTAGCAGGAGAAGTGACTGAAAGCCGGCTGAGAGCTGAGCATTGTTCCCTCTCTGACCTCTCCCCACTTATACCACCACAACACAGCAAAGAGGGTTGGCCTGGCCTGATAAATGACTAAGGCTCTGGTTCTTATAACATAACAGCTACACCAAGACAAAAAAATACCCTAATGAAAGAACAAATCAAAGCTCCAGAGAAAAAACAACTAAGCAATGAAGAGATAACCAACCTATCAGATGCAGATTTCAAAACACTGGTAATAAGGATGCTCACAGAAATGGTTGAGTATGCTCTTGAAATAGAGGAAAAAGTGAAGGCTATGCAAAGAGAAATAAAGAAAAATATACAGGGAACTAACAGTGAACAGAAGGAAATTGGGACTCAAATCAACTATTTGGAGCAGAGGGAAGAAATAAACATTCAATCAGAACACAATGAAGAAACAAGAATTCAAAAAAGAGAGGAGAGTCTTAGGAACCTCCAGGACAACTTTAAACATTCCTACATCTGAATCATGGGGGTGCCACCAGGAGAAGAGGAAGAGGAAGAAACTGATGACTTATTTGAACAAACAATGAAGGAGAACTTCCACAATTTGGAAAGCGAAATAGACTTCCAGGAAGACCTGGAAGCTCAGAGAGTCCCAAAGAAGTTGGACCCAAGGAAGCACACACCAAGGCACACATAATTACATTACCCAAGATTAAAGATAAGGACAGAATCTTAAAGCAGCAAGAGAAAAGTAATTACCTACAAAGGAGTTCCCATAAGACTGTCAGCTGATTTCTCAAAAGAAACTTTGCAGGCAAAAAGCAGCTGGAAAGAAGTATTTGAAGTCATGAAAGGCAAGGATCTATAACCAAAATTACTCTATCCAGCAAAGCTTTCATTTAGAATGGAAGGGCAAATAAAGTGCTTCCCGGATAAGTTCAAGGAGTTCATCATCACCAAGCCCTTATTATATGAAATGTTCAAGGGACTTATCTAAAAAAAGAAGAAGATCAAAAATAGGAACAGTAAAATGACAACAAACTCACAGTTATTAACAACTGAACCTAAAACCAAAACAAACTAAGCAAACAACTAGAACAGGAACAGAATCACAGAAATGGAGATCACAAGGATAGTTATTATCAGGGGAGTGGGTGGGGAGAGAGGGGGAAAAAGTACAGGGAATAAGAAGCATAAATGGTAGGTAGAAGAGAGTCAGGGGGAGGTTAAGAATAGTATAGGAAATGTGGAAGCCAAAGAACTTATATATATATGACCCATGGACATGAACCAAAGAGGGGGAATGTGGGTGGGAAGGGGTGTGCAGGGCGGAGGGGAATAAAGGGGGGAAATGGGACAACTGTAATAGCATAATCAATAAAATATTTAAAAAATAATAAAAAAAATGTAGAAGCTAAAGAACTTGTATGTACAACCCATGGACATGAACTAAGGGTAGGGGAATGGCGGTGGGAGGAGGGTATAGGACAGAGGGGAATAAAGTGGGGAGAAATGTCAAAACTATTGTAGGATAAGTGGAGGCAGCCTGGCTTCCTCACCTAGGTGTCTGGGTAGCTAAGGGAAACAGTGTTCCCATAGCCTTGGAGGGGCCTGATATCTAGTGTTCTCATAGCCTTGAGACTGAGTCCAATACATTGTTCCTATAACATGAAGTGGGCTTACATGTGCAGTATTATGTTATATTCTATAATTTCTGGCATCTTGCTGGCTTTGTTCCCCTCTAGTACTTAAACAGGTAGGGACTCCTTGCTGGGGGGAGTGATGATGAGAGACACACGAGAGGACAGGTGGCATGATGGGTGCCACCGTGGGCAGCAAGAGCCATGACATGAGACATGCAGATAGACATGCAGCTTGCAGTATGCATGGCTTGCCCACCAGTGAATAAAGGTATGCCAGACATCCCAACGGCTCTGTGAATATTTTTCATTGTTTTCTTGTATTGTTGTTCAAGTAGTTTTCTGCCTTTTACCCCCACCCCTCCCCACCAATCCAGCCCTGCCCACCTCCCTCCCCCGTTTCCATCCCCCTCTTGTTGTTCATATGTCCTTTATAACTGTTCCTCTAAACCATTCATTCTTTTCCCCAATTATCCTCTCCCTTCTCGCTTCTGGTCACTGTCAGCCAGTTCTCAATTTCAATGTCTTTGGCTATACTTTCTTGGTTGTTCGTTTTGTTGATTAGGTTCCTGTTAAAGGTGAGATCATATACTATTTGTCTTTCACCGCCTGGCTTACTTCACTTAGCATAATGCTCTCCAGTTCCATCCATGTTGTTCCAAAGGGTAGGATCTCCTTCTTTCTCTCTGCTGCATAGAATTCCATTGCGTAAATGTACCATAGTTTTTTGGTCCACTCATTTACTGATGGGCATTTAGGTTGCTTCTAGCACTTGGCTATTGTAAATTGTGCTGCTATGAACATTGGGGTGCATAGGTCCTTTAGGATTGGCGTTTCAGGGTTCTTAGGATATAATACTAGAGGTAGACTTGCCAGGTCGAAAGGCAGTTCTATTTTTAGTTTTCTGAGGAAATTCCATACTGTTTTCCACAGTGGTTGCACCAGTCTACAATTCCACCAACAGTGCACTAGGGTTCCCTTTTCTCTCCAACCTCTCCAACATTTATTGTTTGTTGCTTAGTTTATGATGGCCATTCTCACTGGTGTGAAGTGGTATCTCATTGTGGTTTTACTTTGCATCTCTCTGATGGCTGGTGATACTGAACATCTTTTCATATGTCTCTGTGTCCTCTGTATATCCTCCTTGGAGAAGTGTCTGTTCAAGTCTTTTGCCCATTTTTTAATTGGGTTACTTGCCTTCTTAGAGTGGAGTTGTGTGAGTTCTTTCTATATTTTGGAGATCAAACTCTTGTCCGAGGCATCATTGGCAAATATGTTTTCCCACGTGGTTGGTTCTCTTTTCATTTTAATGCTGTTTTCTTTAGCAATGTAGAAGCTTTTTATTTTAATGAGACCTCATTTGTTTATTCTTTTCTTTATATCCCTTGCTCTAGGGGACATATTGGTGAAAATATTGCTGCATGGAATATCTGAGATTTTCCTGCCTATGTTCTCCTCTAGGACTTTAATGGTGTCACTACTTATATTTAAGTCTTTTATCTACCTTGAATTTATTTTTGTGTATGATGTAAGTCCATGCTCGAGTTTCATTAGTTTGCATGTAGCTGACCAGATCTCCCAACACCATTTGTTGAAGAGGCTATTTTTACTCCATATTATGCTGCTGCCCCCTTTGTCAAATAATAATTGACCATACAGACTTGGGTTTATTTCTGGGCTCTCTGTTCTGTTTCATTGGTCCATGTGTCTGTTCTTAGGCCAATTCCAGACTATTTTGAATACAGTGGCCTTGTAATACAGTTTGATATCAGGTATTGTGATCCCTCCTACTTTGCTCTTCTTTCTCAAAATTGCTGCAGGTATTTGAGGTCATTTATGGTTCCATATAAATTTTTGAAGTGTTTGTTATATATCTGTGAAATATGTCATTGGTACTTTAATAGGGAATGTGCTAATTCAATAAATTGCTTTGGATAGTATGGCCATTTTGATGATGTTAATTCTTCTGATCCATGACCATGGTACATGCTTCCATTTGTTTGTGTTTTCCTTAACTTCTTTCTTCAGTGTTGTATAGTTTTCTGAGTCCAGGTCTTTTACCTCCTTGGTTAGGTTCATTCCTAGGTATTTTATTTTTCTTGTTGCTATATCAAATGAGATTTTTTTTTCCTGATTTCTGTTTCTGATGTTTCATTGTTGGTATACAAAAATGCCTTTGATTTCTGGATATTGACTTTGGATCCTACTGTTTTGACAATTTCATTTATTAAGTTGAGCTGTTTTTTGTATGTGGAGTCTATAGTATTTTCTATCTAAACTATCATGTCCTCTGCAAAAAATGACAGTTCTGTTTCCTCTTTTCCAATTTGGATGCCTTTTATTTCCTTTTCTTGTCTGATTGCTATTGCTAGAACTTCCAATACTGTGTTGAACACAAGTGGTAAACGTGGACAACCTTGTCTTGTTCCTGATCTTAGTGGGAAAGTTTTTAGTTTTTGCCCATTGAGTATGATGTTGGCTGTAGGTCTCTCATATATGGTCTTTTTATGTTGAGGAATGTTCCCTCATTTTCCACTCTGCTGAATGTTTTTATCATAAATGGGTGCTGTACCTTATCAAATGCTTTTTCTGCATCTATTGATACGATGATGTGATTTTTGTCTTTGCTTTTGTTTATGTAATGTTTTACATTTATTGATTTGTGAATATTGTACCATCCCTACATTCCTGAGATGAATCCCACTTGGTCATGGTGTATGATTGTTTTAATGTGTTGCTGGATGTGGTTTGACAATATTTTGTTGAGAATTTTAGCGTCTATGTTCATCAGCGATATTGGCCTGAAGTTTTCTTTCTTTGTTTTGTCTTTATCTGTTTTTTGGGATTAGGATGATGCTGGCTTCATAAAAGATTTCGGGAGTCTTCCATCTTCTTTGATATTTAGGAATAGTCTTTGAAAGATAGGGATTAGCCTTTTCTTAAATGCTTAGTGTAATACTCCCATGAAACCACCTGGTCAAGGGCTTTTGTGTGTTGGGAGTTTTTGATTACTGCTTCAATTTCATCAGCCATTATTAGTCAGTTCAAGCTCTCTGCTTTTTCTTCATTCAGTTTTGGATGATTATGTTTTTCTACAAATTTGTCCATTCACCTAGGTTTTCACATTTCTTAGCATATAGTTCTCCATAGTAATTTCTTACAATCCTTTGTATTCCTGTGGTATCAGTTGTAATCTCTCCTCTTTCATTTCTGATTGTGTTTTTTGGGGGGTCCTCTCTCTTTTTTTCTTGATGAATCTGCTTAAAGGCTTGTCGATTTTGTTTATCTTTTCAAACAACCAGCTCTTGGATTTATTGATCCACAGAATTGTGCTTTTAGTCTCTATGTTGTTTAATTCTGCTCTGATCTTGGTTATTTCCTTCCTTCTACTTTCTCTGAGCTGTCTTTTTTGCTGTTCTCCGAGCTCTTGTAGATGTAAGCTTAGGTTGTTTATTTGAAATGTTTCTATTTTTTGTAGATAGGCCTGTATCACTATGAATTTCCTTCTCAGGACTGCTTCGCTGTGTCTCATAAGTTTTGGATTGTTGTGAGTTTATTTTCACTTGTTTTTAGAAACTTTTTTATTTCTTCCTTGATCTCATTCTTAACCCATTCATTATTTAATAGCATGCCATTCAATCTCCATGAGTTTGAGTGCTTTGGGTTTTTTTCCTTGAGATAGGTTTGTTTCATTCCCTTGTGGTCAGAAAAAATGCTTGATATGATTTCAATTTTCTTGAATTTGTTGAGGCTTTTTTTGTGTTGTATCATGTGGTCTATCTTTGAAAGTGTTCCATGTACATTTGAAAAGAATGTGTATTTTGCTTCTTTTGGATGAAAGACTATATATATTAGTTCAGGTCATTTGGTCTAGGACATTGTTCAATGCCACAATACCTTTGTTGATATTTTGTTTGGAAGATCTGTCCATTTTTGACAGTGGGGTGTTGAAATCCCCTACTATTATTGTGTTGCTGTTAATATCTTTCTTGAAGTCCTCCAAGATTTCCTTTATATATTTTGGTGCTCCTATGTTGGGTACATATATATTCACAATGTTTATGTCTTCTTGATGGATTTTTTTCCTTGAGTATTATAAAGTGACCTTCTGGGTCTCTTTTTATGGCTCCTTTTTTGATGTCTATGTTGTCTGATATGAGTATTGCTACCTTGAATTTTATCCCCTGTCCATTTGCTTAGAATATTTGTTTCCAGTCCTTCACTTTCAGTCTGTGTAGGTCTTTTGTTCTGAGGTGGGTTTCTTGAAGGCAGCATATGTGTGGATCATGATCTCTTATCCATTCAGCTATTCTATGCCTTTGATTAGGGCATTTAATCCATTTACATTTAAGATTATTATTGATAGGTACTTATTCATTGCCATTTTTTCATACCTGTATTCCTCTCTCTTCCACTGTTTTTCTTCCTGTTCTTAAAGCAGACCCCTTAGCTTGTCTTGCAGCGCTGGTTTGGAGGAGGTAATTTCTTTGAGGCTTCTTTTGTCTGGGAAGCTCCTTATTTAGCCTTACATTTTATTTATTTATTTATTTATTTATTTATTTATTTATTTATTTATAATATATTTTATTGATTATGCTATTACAGTTGTCCCATCTCCTCCCCCCCCCGCCGCCCTGCACACCCCTTCCCCCCACACTCCTCTTCTTTAGTTCATGTCCATGAATCATATATATGAGTTCTTTGACTTCACATTTCCTATACTATCCTTAACCTCCCCCTGACTATCTTCTACCTACCATTTATGCTTCTTATTCCCTGCATTTTTTCCCCCTCTCTCCCCCCACCATGATAACCCTCCGTGTGATCTCCATTTCTGTGATTCTGTTCCTGTTCTAGTTGTTGGCTTAGTTTGTTTTGGTTTTAGATTCAGTTGTTAATAACTGTGAGTTTGTTGTCATTTTACTGTTCCTATTTTTGATCTTCTTCTTTTTTTTAGATAAGTCCCTTGAACATTTCACATAATAAGGGCTTGGTGATGATGAATTCCTTGAACTTCACCTTATCTGGGAAGCATTTTATGTGCCCTTCCATTCTAAATGATAGCTTTGCTGGAGAGAGTAATCTTGGTTATAGATCCTTGCCTTTCGTGACTTGGAATGCTTCTTGCCAGCCCCTTCTTGCCTGCAAGGTTTCTTTTGAGAAATCAGCTGACAGTCTGATGGGCACTCCTTTGTAGCTTACTGTCTCTTTTTCTCTTGCTGCTTTTAAGATTCTCTCCTTATCTTTCATCTTGGGTAGTGTAATTATGATGTGCCTTGGTGTGTTCCTCCTTGGGTCCAACTTCTTTGGGACTCTCTGAGCTTCCTGGAC
>VMDR010009541.1:5797-33263 GCA_007922815.1 Macrotus californicus
GGGGCAAAGGGAAAGATGGACTGCGAACATGTACAAGGAAGCTTTGGGGGATGATGGGAGTGTTCTATGTATTGATTAAGATGGTGATTTCTCAGGGGATGCATCAGTCAAAACTTGTCAATTTTATAAATTTACAAAGTGAGAAAGAGACTTAAAGAAGAGGGGGAGTTGGTAGCCGGGAGCCCCTCACATTCCCAGAGAAGTTTAGAAAAGACTTCTTTCTTTGGGTGGGTGAGTGGGAGGCTGGAAACAGCCTGGACCAAGTGCCAGATAGCTGTGGTCAGAAGAAGAGCAATCTCCCCTGTCCATAAGGACCGTTCCAATGGCCCTGTGAGCCCTACACACGTGCCACCTAGAAAGCTTTCACCTTCCCAGCCCATCTATCACTTCTTATGAGACTCTGTTTCTCCAAGAATCATTTTCCAATTTATCTCTGCCCATTCTGCATCATTCAAAGCATAATTTCTACTAAATCATCTATATTTCCTTTCAACGCTAGTTGTTGCCAACAACCATATGTGCTTTTTGGGTCACATGTTATTACCAAATGTTGGGAAAGAAGTGGGAAAATAAGACCCTCATTCACTACTGGTGTAGCCATTCTGACGGACAATTAAGTACCTTAAAATCTAGCAAGCTGACCCCTGGTTATACACCTGGGAAATTCTTCCAGGGAATACAAGGAGATGTACATAAGGAAGTCCACTGCCACACTGCTGAGGGTAACCTAAGTGTCCATCTCTAAGGAATATACAAGTAAAACATGGGGTATACCTACAACAGGATGATGAACTAGATTTTTACATAAGCAACCTGAACTGATCTCAAAAACAGTTGAGGGAGAAAAGTAAAAACAGAATGAGATTTATAGCACAACTCCATTTATGTATTACACACCCACATAAAACAGCCTTGTATGTTTTTGTAAGGGTGCCTGTATATTTAAAAAAGCATCCTTCAGATGAATTAAAAGAACTATAATATATTACAGTAGATTCCTATGGGCGGAGGGCGGTGGAATTGGGAGTGGTGGATGAAGAAGGGAAGTGAAGAGAAAAAATAAAATAAAATAAAATAAATTCTTAAAAAGAGAGAAGGCTCTGCCCTGGCTGAGTGGTTCAATTGATTGGAGCATCACTCTGTAGACCAAAAGATTGCAGGTTCGATCCCTAGTCAGGGCACATATCTAGGTTGTTGGTTTGATCCCTGGTTGAGGTATGTGTGGGAGGCAGCCGATTGATGTTTCTCTCTCACATCAATGCTTCTCTCTCACTTCCTCTCTCTCTAAAATCAATTAAAATATGTTCCCGGATGAGGATTTTAAAAAGAGAGAGAGAGAGGGTTCTTCCATGGATAGATGACGATATTCCATGAACTAAAAATGGGACTCACTTGTAAAGGATATACAAATTTTTTTACATAGAGATAAATAGATGTTGTTTGTTTTTCATCTTCAAAATGAATGGACTGTTTGCTGGTATGATGTATTAGTTTTGTATTGCTTCCATACAATGTACCACAAAGTTAGTAGCTTAAAACAACATAAAGCTTATTGTCATAGCGTTCTATAAGTACGAAGTCCAACGCAGGTCACACTGGGCAAAAATAAGAAGGTCGGCAGGCTGCGTTCCTTTCTGGAGGCTCCGTGGGAGAACCCGTTTCCTTGCCTTTTCCAGCTTGTAGAGGTCGCCCACATTCCTGGACTCACGGCCCTCTTCCTCCATCTTCAAAGCCAGCAAGGGCAGGTACAGTTCTCATATCTGCTTCTCTGATTCTGACTTCTTCTGCCTCCCTCTTTCAACTTTCAGAACCCTGAGTACACTAAGTTCACCTGGATAAAGCAGGGTAATGTCCCTATCTTAAAGTCAGCTGACTAATTCTCCTTTGCCATGTAAGGTAACATATTCACAAATTCCAGGGATTAGGACATGGGTTTGGGCATCCATTTACTCTGCTTACAAACATCTGGGCATATGGCAAATAGTGAAAACCACATATTCTTTATTATTGTGCATCAGTTGTTATTCAGCCAAATAACACAACAACAACAAAAAATGTGTTGAGTCCTACTAAGTGCCAGATTCCCAAGGTAAGAGCTGAGGTAGGGGTCAGAGATTGGGGATTTGGTCATTTTTCCCTCTCTTTCAAACAGAATTGCCGTTCTGGCTTATTTTAGCTAAGGAATAAATGAGAAGTCATCTGATTAAGCTGTAGTCATGACTGGCCTGTGGTTACCTTCTAAAAGAGATATTTACATTCTTTTTAAAGAGAGCACCCTAACCCAGTGCTTCTTAAACCTTAATAGACATACAAGTCACCTGGAATCTTGTCGATGCAGTTTTGTAACAGTAGGTCCTGTGTGGCCCCTTAAACTCTGTGTTCCTGACGGGTTCCCAGGTGATGCTGCTGCTGCTACTGCCTCTCTAGGATACCAGCTAGATGAGCCAGGCCCTAACTCAAATAAAGCTCTAATCCTGAGCACTGCTCAGTCTGACCCTGCCATCGACCCATTTTACAAAAGGTGCTTCCTTCTAAGAAATTATGGGAGTCAATCAATTTGCCAAAACACCGCACTGTGTCACTTAATAAAACATAAATAGCAGAGAGGACAATCTGCCTACTGGTAATGGCCTTGGTTTTCAACAAGGACAGTTTCTGACCAAGACCCACATTCATCCCCAGAGATATGGAGCGTAGTTTTTACAATGTTTGACATAATGAGGAGTCTCCTGTCTCCTAGACCAGGACCCCCAACATCCAAGGCTTATGCCCACCCAGATAGTGACCCAGTGACCCAGTTCCTGAATTTATACCTGTTGTTGGAAATGTATAAGGTTTGAGCTATTTCAGAATTCCCCTAATAGACAAGGTAATAAAGGCTGATAACATTCAATTTATCTCTCTAATGAGGTAGGGTTTTGCATGCTAGCTCTTTCAGGGTGGGGGACTAAGGAATCGGGGGGCGGGGAGGGAAGAGGAGAAGGAGGGCAGAACAGAAGCAACAGAGTCTCTACAGGTAACTGAGATAAAGTTTATCGGGACCTCTGGCCAATGAGACAAACTTAGTAATGCTAATGGGAAGACAGATTGTTGCCTCAAGGTGGACAATGTAATTTTTAAGGTAGAGGAACGCAAGTTTCTATTTATATATATCACATGACTGTTCCTAATTAATGAGTATGGGCCATATTATCTCACAGTGTGGTTCTGAACACTGATGTACTTTGGTATCCCTATGACTTCTCAGAAAGACCTGTCACTCCTGGTAAATGAAGCAGAACCATGCCTACTCCCACATGCATTTTGTCATCTTACAGGCCTCCCTCCCACTTCATCTGGGTTAGCTGTTGCTAAAAACTCTCTTGTACGGCCTAACTGCTGGGGCTCCCTGGCTCGAGCGGCACAGACTCAATACAAGCAGCATCTCTACCACACAGAGGGATGGTAGAGATGGTAGAAGGCATGAATCTCTGCAGGACAAAAAGGAATATACTCTGGCTAGACCAGGACTTCAGGCCAGTCATTCATTTAGCACCTAAACTGGATGTTTTCCATGAGAGCTGTTCTCTCCTGTAGAACAAATTAAGTGAGGAGGGGTGACTATTCTCTTCCATCCAAAGCATTCACCCAAGTGGTAAAAAGTAGAATTGCAAATATTGAATCATGATGTGGTGCACCTGGAAATGATGTCATGTTGTATGTCAATTATACTTCAATTAAAAATGTAGAATTGTATGTCCGGCAGCAGCTTTGAAGACACAGACCTAAGATCCATCCCTACATGGGTATGGAGAAGGAATTCTAGATAAGGGAGGTAAATAGGTCAAGATCAAGTAGGCAGCTGGTAGTAGTCTGTGTTCAAACCCAGCTCCCAGGGATTAGTCAGGTGACTTGTTCAAGGTCACATGTCTACTTGATGGCAACACTGGAACTAAAAACCAGCTTCAACTACAAGACTTTTTTCCCACTACACCCCCCCACCCAACCATAGTTAGAATAGCCATTCCCACCTCTGAAAGGACTCCTCATTATGGATTCACTAAATGCCTTTGAAGATACTCACTTTGAGTGTGGAGGGTCAAGGTCATCTATGGGACAGGATAAATGGAACTAGACGGTACTGCTATTGATCAGGCCTGGCCTTTTATCTCACAGTCATTGCCATCTAATGCCATTTTTATGGCTTAAGATTTTTAATTCTTTTCCTACCCAATCCCTCTTCTGGCCATGTGTGATTACTATTTGCTATTTCAAGTTTCCAGCCAGGTAAATTTTCACTCTTGGTTCTAGCACTGGGTTTTTCTCTTTGATTTCATCTCATCTGCCCCAGGGGAGGCAGCCTACCTTCCCACCCCCTCTGTTCATCTCACTCAGTTCTTTCCACCTCTCACTTTCCACCACTTTCGTACTTTCCACTTCCTCTCTCCCTGCCACTTCTCCTGGAACGGTGGCACTTCTCTTGGAATGATGGCTGCTGAGTTTCTTGTCTCCACCAAAACTGGATGGCTTTCTCCCTCTGCTTAAGGGGGGGGGGGGAGAGCCGTGAAACCCTCAAATGCCATCTTTCATCTTATTTTCTATTTCTAGCACATATCCTATTTATGACTCTGCCTCCTTCTTAGCAGATTGACACAGCACTCTGCTTACTTCCCAGAATAAAAGCAATTCAAGAATAAGAGGCAAGTCCAGGCTCCCGGGATTCTTCTGTAGTCAGGCATTTGTTAGGAGTTTCTCTGCCAGAATTTGAGAAGTGTCTGCTGGCAGCTGTGCTTCCCTGAGCCCACCTTCTGCTGTCCTGGAAAGTCCTTCCATGTAGGATTTTCTTCCTAGCAGATTTCCCTTCCTGGTCATGCATGGACCTAGCTTATATTAGTGGTGTTTTTTTATTCCCCTAGCATATATTGACCATACCATAAAAAATATTTCTGAAATATTTGTTGGGTAAAGAAATGTTGACATATTAATATAGTTCATAGTAAGTTTGTGGGAAGCCAATATGGAATTATAGCTGATTCACATAGGAAACTATATAAAAATTCACATGTTAAAAATAAAAACCAATTTCATATTATACCCAATATCTCTGATGTCCCTGTCACTAAATCATTATAAAAACTGAATGAAGGAGCAACATTTACAGAGTAACTTCCACTATTAGGATTTCTGCTTTGCTTAAATGATTTTGCTTATTCCATAACTTCTGAAATGGTATTATTATCCCCATTTTGGAGGTAACAAAACAGACTCAGATAGGTGAGCAGCTTGCCCTAGGGACCATAAGCAGTGAGTGGATTCAACCCAAGTCCATCTGCCTTCAAAGCTCACTTTAAAAGCCAAAAGAGCACTTAGTGCCTTTGGACACACCATTTAAGCAGCATGTGATGACCTCTAGTTCAGCCTATGTCCCCTGGCCCATTTCTTTCCTGTTTGGCACTTAGCAGGTGCTCAGACAAACATTTGTTAAATGAAATTGTTGAATGTACCATTTAGACTCAGTTTCTTAACCTGGTATTATTCTAATATTTAGGGCCTGACATAGACACTTCAGATGAAATCCAGCATCAAGCTTCAGAAGGTGATCAGATGGGGACATGCGAGCCAATGTTCTCCGTCTTCACCAAGGAAAAGAGATATGGGATGAAACCTTAGTAGGCAGGATTTAGGTTAGAATTAAGGGAAACGCTGCAAAACACTGGACCAGGCCACTGAGGAAGACAAAGTATTTTGTGTGCAGCTCCCCATCTCTCTGGGATGAGCCAGACTCAGGCCTGCTGGGAAGGCTCTGCTTCTGTGGGTTTGCAGACCCAGGAGCTGCTCTTTTGCATTTGTGGCCACAGTGAGAAGAGACTACTGCAGAGACTGCCCACGTTCAATGGCATCCTCTTCACAGAAATGTGGAGCTGTTAGTTCCCTTGATTGCTCTCTACTGTGTAGTTTTAATTGTATCTTCGCTTTTATGTAGAGAATAGAGTCATGTTCCCAAGGGGATGGCTGGAAAAACCCACTGCTAGCCTCAAATACAAATAGGAGCCTGCAGAAGCTGCTGCTTCCTGGGCACAGGGAAAAGGAGATGAGGAAAGACAGCTACCTCCAAAGGTGTGGGGTTTAAGCATGGTGGGATCACCATTCCTCATGCTGTCTTCTAGGAGTATAAACAGCGGCAATGTTATTCAGAGGAAACAGCCTGTACATTGCACAGGACATTGCCTTTGGGAGAGGGTTTATGGGAGGCTGAGAAGCTACCATGCCCACTCAAAGCTGTCCCTCTCCCACACAGAAGCTCCTTTGCACTAATACCACTGTTGACATAATTATCTATTACCTTCCTCAAATATTTATGCATGTTTCTATACAATTAAGGTCATATCATATGTAAATTTTGCAATCTGCCCTCTTCAGTTAACAATGTAGTTTGTAAGCCTTGAGAAAGAGGCATAGTAAAATCCAGCCATTTCACAGCTGAGGGTGACATCAGGCAGGAATGTCAGCAGCAACCAGCAGTCCTGGGCCAGCTCCTGGGAGCCTGAATAGTCCTTTCCCACCCATGGTGTGAGTCACTCATATAAACAGCTTCACAGGGTAGTGGGCAGTGGGCAGTGGTTGGCTCTAGGAGGCAAAGATTTTTTAAAGGTTGTTGTTTCTTTAATCTTCTTTCAATTCCTTTTACTTTCAAAATTTTATATAATATTCCTTATCTTTACAGTCAGAAAATTTTTTAGTGTTTCTTCTTTCTGCTGCCAAGACAGCAACAAGTCTCTACAATCTGAATTAGCTGCAGAAGAGTAAGCCACCTAGGCTCATCTCACAACACCTTATGCTCGCCGCCTGTGAAATGGGACCAGCATCCTCTGAGAGCATCCTCTGCACCTCCATCTATGTCATACGGAGAAGGGGTACGGGGTAGGTAAAGAGACAAGCAGCCCATAAAGAGGAAGAACGTCCATTCGCCTCATTTATGATCATAACCTCCCAACTTACGTATCATTGAGAACGGATTGGAACCCAGGAATCTTTAAACCTTGAAAAAAGGAGTCCAGCTGCTTTCTTTTCCCATGGCCCATTTACAGGGCTGACTTATTCATTAGGCAGAGGAGATACAGTGCCTAGGGTCCAAAATACTTTTGGGACCCACAAAAATGTTTTAATGTACAATTTTGATGTGTTTTGCTATATACCAACATAGCTATAAAATGGACGTTTTCATGTTGGTAATGAAAGAAGGGCCCACAGAAGCCAAAGTGCCTAGGGTCCTTGAAAGTCCCAATGTGCCTCTGTCAGCTTCATTTTTCCAGGCCCTTCCATGAGATCATCAAGGTGGACGGGAGACCAGAATGTCTACCACTCCTCTCCATTCGTCTTCTTTATCCTTCTGATACAAAGGAAATGGAACTTGGGTGTGGATTTTTGGCATGAAAATAACCAGAACCATGAGGTTAAACTGAGACCCTAGAGCAGAACTAGGCAACTGCAGACATAGTTCGCAGAGAGCAGAAGAAATAGCTTTTCCATTGCCCATACAAACAACCATTACAACACAGGAAGAATAAGAAGCAATAACTCTGGGAAATGACTTGGCATTTCTCTCCTCTTTAAGAATAATTACCCCTCATTCCTTAGGATACGGTTTCTGTAATATGTAAACACCCCCTTGAATAACTCTAGTCTTTTTTTTTCAAATCAGAGTTATAAATAAATAAGTACAATTTGCAAACCAGTTGATTACATTCCTGTACCTTCCCAAGATTCCTTAAGGAGGCACTTACACAAATTTTTGCATCATTAAATATTTACATAAAATCTCGAGGTGAATTGTGGAACAAAAAGACATTTATAAAGCACATGTCTGGGCACAATGCAGCCCCGGGTTCTAGACTCAGGGAGCCGTAGAACATCTGGTCCCTGCAGACTGTCATCAGAATAGCAAGGCAGCAAAGAGTTTTGAAGGAAGAGAATGTTGGTTTCAGGAGAGGAAGCCAGTACAGAAACCCCAACGTTTACTTCCAGTCCCTTGTCCAGCTGCCACAAATACACGGAACACCGTCAGGAACCAGGGAGTAAGCAAGACAGCAGCTGAGCAGCCTACCTCAAGTCCCAAAGCCCATGCCTCAGTCAGTTTTATAATGCTGTGGAAAAGTTACTGAGTTCAAGTCACCTCAAATACCCGTGATACAAAAGAAAACAATAATTTAAATTAAAAATATTTTAGTTGTAAAATCAGGTGATTTTTTTCATAATTTTTATTGATAAACCTTTATTGAGCACAGCACTATGCAAAGAGTATATAAATGATGCATTAAACAGTCCCAACCCAAGAAGTTTGCCATGTGGCTGGGAACATGGGAAATACTAGATGAAAATGCATCACAGTGGTATCGGGGCATACATGCCAAATGGCCTGGGAGGGGTCCAGACTGTAAGTTCTGCATGTGCGCCAAGAGAAAGATAAATCCTCAAGTGACTGACGTGTCATTGAGGATTCACAGGAAGCAGATGGCACACACAAAGGATTTAACTAAGAGAGTTTAACTAAGAAAGCACTGACTGAAGTGCGGGTGGAGTTAAGACAGTATCATAGTGGTGAACTCAGGGACTTTCAACAATGGGACTCAGTTGCCACATTACCATTCTAGGGCCTGACAGGGCAGGGCAAGGCATGATGTCCCTGGAGCCCCACTGAGAGCTGGTGCCACGGAAGATGGGTTACTAGACAGGAGCTGAGGCTGTAAAGGCAGAGCACGGTGCTCAGGATGGGAGCTGGAGAGTAAGCACCTAACTTCTGCTCACCAGCTGATGCCTCCCAGGGCCAAATCCAACCGGACACTGAAGGGAGGGCGAGGGAGCCAGGAGATGCAATTTGGGGAAACAGATCAGGAGAGAGAAGAGTGGAGAGCAGGTATAGGAGAAGAAATGGAGACTAGCCCCGCACACAGGCTGGACATCTTGCTGTGGGTTTTAAGAGGAAGGGGAGCTTTCTTGGCATAGAAATGGAAGGGGAGGACATCTTGGACAGAAGAAGAGATGCCTACACAGGAAATGAGAAGTTATGTTTCTCAGCCAGATAATGTGTACAGAGTATATTTTCTTAAGAAGGGGCAGACTACAACTTTCAGGAAGGTCAGAGGACAAGACTTAGAGGAGGGTTCTTAACCTCAGCACTTCTGACATTTTGAGCTGGATAATTCTTCGTTTAGGGGATTGTCCTGTGCATTATAAAATGTTTAGCAGCACCCCTGGCCTCTACTCACAAGATGCTAGTAGCTCCCTCCTCTCAGGGGTCATAACTGAAAGTGTCCTCAGACATTGCCAAGTGTCCTCTGAAGAGCATAAAATTGTCCCCAATTGGGAAGCATTGGGAGAGGAAAGGAGGGAGACTGTGGGCAGAAACCTGTTGAAATAGTGCAGACCGGAGATGAAGGACGTAGACCAGTGTGGACCAGTGTGGACCAGGGAGACCGACAAGGAAAGGCTGAACGGTACAGATCCTGCCAATGAGGAGCAGGCAGCTTGTGTGGAGAGAAAGGGGGAGGGGTCAGGGCGGCTTTGAGGTTGGTAGATTGGATAACAGGGAGAATGACGTCTTCACCGACAGAGCTAGGAATGTCTGAGGCTGGCCTTAGGGAAAGATGATGTGTCTTTGGTGAACTTGTTGGAAGGAAGCCCCGGACATTTAGACCAGGAACTGAGTTGAGGAGGGCGGCTGGGGCTAGAAGTGTGTATCTGAGTGCCACACCGAGAGGCAGACTTCTAGATAGAAGTTCTCGTGAAGGCAAGGGGGGGAAAAGCAAGGACTGAAGCTTTCTGTTTTGGTTTTGGTTTTGGTTTTGGGGAGGTGCGGGGATATTGTGTACATCAGAAGAAGAAGAATGTGGGGTGAAAATAGAAGGCTCCGGAGACAAGAAAAGCAAGCAGTTTTGGGGGGAAGAGTGGCCTCAAGTCCGGCTCCTCGCCCACTTGCCAATCCATGTGCCCCAGGAACTACATCTGCCACAAGAGACCATATTTCTCTAAAGTATACAGAAGTGCCACACAGGCTGGAGGCGGTCCTGAGGAGAGTCAAAGCCACCCAAGAAGCCACAAGTGTCAAGGACAGAGAAGTCCTATCTGCCCCACCCCATTCTCAATGGTTAATGTTTCTCTTTTTTTAAATTACTCAAAAAAAAAATTTTTTTTTATTTTGAGAGAGGGGGAGGGAGGGAGAAAGACAGGGAGAGAAACATCAGCTGACTGCCTTCCGTGCGCACCCCAACCAAGGACTGAACCTGCAACCCAGGCATGTGCCCTGACTGGGAATCGAACCTGTGACCTTTTCGTTTGCAGGATGATGCCCAACAAACTGAGCTATACCGGCCAGGGCAAAAATCAAATTCTTAAAGGAGTCGACTTTGATTAGGGGGACAGTTTTTCCTTGTGTGGAATAAACAGTTTGTTCTTTGTGAGTGATTATAGGAGGCACTGCACCCCCAGAGGTGGGAAGAGAAGAGGTAGCAGGAGCAGGAAGGGATCAGAACCACAAAGAACAGGCCTGCTTGTCTGCCTCTCTGGTACTCCCTGTAGGAAGATAGTGTTTTTTCTTGTTGTTGTTTTCTCTCACAAAGATGCACTTTGTGAAAGGCAGAATTCTCTGCTGGCCCCAAGATTTCAGCCCCCTAATGTATGTGTCCTGAGTAATCTCATCCCTTTACATGTGGGTGGGACCTGTGAAAATGACGGGAATCATTACTACAAAAGTGATAACTCTTGTAATTAACATTATTTGCAAAAGGGAATTTTCAGATGTCATCAAAGTCCCAAACTGGATGACTTCAAGTTCCTGAAAAGGGAGACTATCCTGAGTGGACCTAACCTAATCAGGTGACAATAGTAGACACCCTCTGCTGGCAGAGAGAAAACGAACAGGTGTGAGGGAGTGACTGTGACAGGGCCATGTAGCTAGGACCTGCTGGTGGCCTCCAGGAACGGAGCGTTCTCTCTGGCCAATAGCCAATAAGACAACACAGATCTCAGTCCTCCAGCCCTGAGCCTCTTCCCAGATTGCAGCCCCAGCGCATCCCTGGACCTTAGCCGAGTGAGTCCTTTAGCAGAGTATCCTGCCCTGTGGACACCGAGATTATAAATGTGTGTTGTTTTTGGCTGCTACGTTTGTGGCAATTTGTTACGCAGCTGATGAAACTAATGTGCATATGAAGAGAAGTTATGTACCCAGGATGGATTGGCTCCAGGCACTGCTGACCCCTGGAACTGCGTGGGGCCTGGACAGGCCTTCAACTGTGGTGCAACCAGTGCCACTTCCCGGTCCCAACCTCACCATGACCCAAGCAGCTCATATGATGGGGTCCCATCTCATTCCCTCCTGGGAAGTGGCAAACGTAAGACCTGAAAAAGCGAACCATGATTTAAGCCACTCAGAACAGACGGAACTTACTTTCTGAGCCGAGGGGGTGGTGGCACTAAGGCTGGTCAGGATCCCTCCTCCTGGTGCCAGACTTGTCCCTACTTGGCCAAATATGACCTTAGCCTCTCGGATACAACTAGCAAAGCTGAATGGACACTGGAGTGTCACTTCTCAGGAGGGCCTCTTGGAAGCAGGAGGGAGAAGGAAGAAAAGTGGAAGGAGAACTTTATTCAGTGAACAAGTATATGTAGTGCCCATTATATGCGCAGACCTGTTCCAGGCCCCAGCGATACACACCGAATAAAACAAAAACCCACAAACTCCAGTAAGCAGACAGAAGCAAATAAAACATGAGAAAAATACACAGCATGTAGTGCTAGTAAAGCAAAGGAATATCTGGAAAGGATGCTGCTACTCAATTTTCCACAGAGGGGTCAGTGAAGGCTCCCTCAAAAGATGATATGCTCAGATAGACCTAAAGGAGCTGAGGAGTGAACCTTTTGGATATCTGAGAAAATCATGTTCCAGGCAAAGAAAGGTAAGTGCAAAGGTCCTGAGGCAGGAGAGGCCCTAGACTTTCTAAGGGATAGCAAGACAGCCAGTGTGGCTGGAGGGAAATGAAGGAAGAGAAAATGAGAAAATGATGGGTTCAGAGGGCCTTGTAGATCACTTTGTCTTTTACTCCAAGTAAGGTGGAAGTCCAAACAAAGGAATGACATGACCAGTCAGGTTCTCAAGGGATGACTCCAGTAGCTGTGTGCGGAATAGGCTATAGGAGGGCAGGGGTGGAAACCAGGAGATGAGATAGGAAGCCATTGCAGTGGTCCAGGGGAGGGGCAGAGTTTACTAAATTAGGGCGATGGTGGTGGAGGTGGAGAGAAGTGCTCAGGTTCTGGATACCTGTTGAAAACAGAGGCAACGGTTTTTTCTCCGATTTATTTAAGGTATGAGAGTAAAACCAGCTAGAGATAATTAATGCCAAAGACTTAGTGTGAGCAGTTAAGTAACTGCAAGGATGGGATTGCTACTTGCTTGTGCAGGGAAGACCGAAGGAGCTGGTTTAAAAATACCAGGAGCACAGTCTGGGACATGTTAGGTCCAAGAAGCCTCTTGGGCACCATGTGGTGCTGTCAAGTGGAGAGTCGGATATTCTAGTGTGGAGGTTAGGGGAGAATTGGGTTAGAAGTACAAACATGGTTATCTAAAACGAGACTAGATGAGATTAAAACGGAGTTGGGGGAGCCCTGGCTGGTGTGGCTCAGCTGGTCAGAGCATCACCCGGCTGGAGCACAGGCCTGGGTTGCAGGACCCGTCCCCGGTCCACCGCGGGTCCTCAGGATGGATGAGTGAAGAGCCAACCAACTGATGCTTCTCTTTCACATGGATGTTTCTCTCTCTCTCTCTCTCTCTCTCTCTCTCTCTCTCTCTCTTAAAATAAAAAGAGGCAAATGAAAAAAATGCCCTTGGGTGAAGGTAAATAGATTAAAAAAAAAATGTGGGTGGGGAATTAGTATGGATAGAGAAGTCCAGGGTAAACCCTGGGACACTCCAACATTAAGGTATCAGGGAGAGAGGAGGAGCCAGTGCCTCAGTTTGGGCAGCGATAACAACATGCCCTAGACTGGGTAGCTAAACAACAAATTTATTTTTTCACAATTTCGGAGGCTGGGAAGCCCAAGATCAATGTGCTGGCAGATTGGGTGCTTGTGGGGGCCTCCATTAAGGTTTATAGACTACCTCCTCTCCATGTATCCTCACATGTCATAGAAAATTCGAGTCTCTCTTGCTTCTTTTAAGGGCACTAATCCCATTATAAAGACTCTATCCCACAGGTGGCAAACACAAGGCCTGAGGGCGGAATTCAGCCCTCCACCTTGTTTTATATGGCCGGGCCCCTTGTTTCTACCTGGTGCTCTCGCTTACCTGTTAAGGAGTAGTTGTAGTTATACAGTCCTAAAGTTACATTTGGCCCTTTGAAGGTGACTGTGACGCTGATGTGGCCCCTGGTGAAAATGAGTCTGACACCCCTGATAGACTGTCTATCGTTTGACCTCATCTAAACTTAATTACCTCCCAAAGGTCCTGCCTCTGAACACCAACACATTGGGGATTGCAGCTCCAATTTATGAGTGGGGTAGCAGGTGGGGGCCACAGAACGTAGCAACCAGAAAGTGAGAAATGAGAAGTGCCAGAAACTGGACAAATCTGGAGAGGAATATGATGGAGAAATTATAGCATGTTTGTATGTTGATGGGAATGAGAGAAAATGAAATGCAACATATATAGTCAATTGTCCATTACACAAGAAAATAGAAACAGAGTGTCCTGTTTTGATGAGTTTACTTAAAAATTTTTGTGCAACATCTAAAACATATAAAAGAGTGTATGTAAACTCTGAAACATAACGACACCCACAGAACCACCACCCACACCAAGAGCAAGACCACCACCAGTCATATCCATCTCTGTGCTCCGTGCTCGTCCTTCTACCCGCTTGCCTCTCGGAATTGTGTGATTTTCATTTCTTTGTGAAGTCACCGCTCAATCTATTCTGTTGCATTTATTAACTGACAAATTAGGGACAACCTCACCTCTGCTTCTCAACCCGGCCTCCTGCAGACAGTACCATTTCACCTGCCGCACTAAAAGTCTGTTTTCATCTTCCATCTCCAACTGGCCGCCGATTTACCGGAAATGCCCATTCTTTTGCATGAAGATCCTTGCTATCCCTTCCTGCCTGTTTCACTCACTCTGTGTGAAAGCAGGAAGAGACCAGCACACCTTCTTCCCTCGTGCTCAAACACAACAGTCCCCAGTGGCCTTTTTCTCCTGGAAGACACACCTGCAGCCCTCAACCCTCTAGCCTCCCCCTCCAGTCCTATGGCACACCCTAGTGAACAGGTGCCTACACCGATGCTTGGTGACCCCTCCAGAGAAGGCTCCGGAAGGCAACTGATTAGATTTCTTTCATCCTCAAACCGCCTGTGGGCTAGAGGCCACACTCAGATCATATAGAATTCTCCAGGTATGCAATGACCTGCAAGAGTCTGACAAATGCCAACTGACTGCGCCCTGTACGAGTGGGTGACAGCAGGCTCTGAAAAGTCCTCTGCATACATAAACCGAAAACCCGGCGTCCCCCCACCCTTGTTCACTGATGCTTGGAATTCCTTCAGGGAGAGACGACGGCTTTCATCCCACAACTAGAGAAACCTCTGATGGCCCTGGATGAACTCATCGATTTAGACTAGTGCGCAATACTGTGTAAATGGGCTGAAGGATTGGATGGCTCAATGGGTACCTTAAAAACACCTGGCTGGGTGGTTCATTTGGTTGGAACGTCATCTTGTACACCAAAAAGGTTACAGGTTCGATCCTCAGGTCAGGGCACATATAGCTAGGGTGTGGGTTGGATCCCCAATAAGTGTGTTTTCGAGACGCGACCAATAGATGTTTCTCTTTCGCATCCCCTCTATAAAATCCATAAACATATCCTCAGAAGAGGATTTTTTTTTTAAAATGGGTGTAAAGTGACATAAAGGATGTACCAGAGAAGGATGGGGGCATCCTTGAGAGCTTAAAAAAGCAAAATCTTAAAATCATTAGACCTAGAGTCCTGTTTGACCCTGCTGCCAGCTGTTCATCCACAGGCAAGTTACTCAGAGTTTTGAGCCTATTTCTTATTTCTAAAACGAAGGTAAATGTCTACCCCCATAATTACTGGGACACTTTGATGCCATTGTACATGGTGAATATTTTCCTTCTTTCTCTGTTGCTTCAGGCATCTGGGGCTCTATTCCTAAACACAGTAACTCCATCCCCTAGCATCACAGATAATGAGAGTGAGGAATCTAGAACCACCAAACGTGGGTTCAAACACTAACTCTATCATTTGCTGTGATCTTGGGCAAGTTACTTTACCACTCTGCCGTTTCCTCCTCTGTCAATGAAGATAATAATAGTACTTGCCTCAGAGGTGGTCGTAAGGAGTAAACGAGTTAATAGGCGTCATGCACTTAGGAATTATTCTGGTGCGCGCACACACACAAAACCCGTACTACAAGAAATGCTTGCTACTATTATTCCTAAGAACTTGTCACCTGCCCACCTTCCACAAACCAAAAGATCATTTTAAGCTCCTCCACTTCCGCTCTGAGATGTACAAAAGTCCCCTGTACATTGCCACACATCCTCACAGGTTTCCTAACGCCCCCCGCCCCATCCTTACACGACCAAGCTATCTGGTCCTCCCACCACAAGCAAACACCCACAGCTGTTCCCAGTCTCTCCTAAGGACGCCCTGGGGGCACTTTGGGGACACAGACTCTGCGGGAGGTTGCGGCCCAGGGGGCGTGGCGGAGTGAGACGTGTAGGCGGGGCAGGTGGGAGGGGCGGGAGGACTGCTCTGTGACGTTGCGTTCCCGCCCCTCCGCCGCGGTTGCCAGGCAGCGCAGGCGGCGTCACGGTTGCCAGGCGAAGGCTAAGCTCTAACAAAGCCGGGTCTCGTTCCACCTCTCCCGTCGCTCCAAGCCAAGGTCGGTACCGCCCTTGCCCAAGTTCTACTGCTTTCCCTCTGCCAAGGGTGCCAGGCACCGAATCTCTCACCGTACTTCCCGCCTGAGGCCAGGCACCAGGTGTCGGCTGGTGCCAGACAGCTTGCTTGGGAGCGAACCTCAGGTAGCAACCCGAAAGGGAAGTGGAGGGAGGGGACAGCGGCGAGCTCCCCGGTGGCTGCGTGGGTCTAAGGGAAGAGTCCTGCTCACGGGCCCACCTGGATTCTGAATCCTTGTCCACAGAACAAGAGGAGGAGATTATGGTCTTTAAGAGAATATGACCATGGGTGACTTTTGCTCTCTGCCCATACTACATCTATATTTTTGTATCAAGAACTACTATTTATTTCTTACACAGAGAACAGTGATTTGGAAACATAACAGAATCTGGGATCAGAGGCTCCGACCTCGCTGACTAGCCAAACCTCTTCTTTTTCTTCTGTAACATGGATATAAGAATACCTGGGAGAGGGGGGTCGGGGAGGGGACAGGGGTTGTCATGAGGACCAAATGAGCATGACTAGCACTTTATAAACAGCTATCGTTGATTCATTTTCCTGTGACTTATTTTCCTCACATTTTTTGAGTACTGACTATATTCCAGGCACCAGGCTAAGCACTGGGGATTCTGTAGTGAACAAAAACTGAGCGTTCCCACCCTGGAGTTTACAGTCCATTGGGAGAGGCAGGTATTAATCAAAGAATCATGCATACAGTTTAAAATTAGAGCTAAATGTTGGCAAGGAGAGTTGGGTAAGTGGTGCTCTGAGAAGACACAATGAAGCTAACGGAGAGCTCAGGGAAAGCTGAGCTGAGATATGAAAAACCTGGGAAAAGGTGGTGAGTGCATTCCAAGCAAAGGTAACCATGTGTCCAAAACCCACCACCTCCTATTCCGAACCCGTACGAGTGCATGCGGTTGCTTGGTCTTAGGTTCCAAGAGCTGTCCATAGACCCTACCTCTGGGATTCTGGTATCCGGAGCCTTTCATTCATGTCATTGGAGCCCCTCATTTGTAGAGCTGAAGCCCTGTTTAGCCCACACCAATAAAACCAAATGAGGGATTCCAGAAACAAATCTATATTCCATATGTGATAAGACCTATATTCTTCAGCACTCAGCATGTAACTGTTGGCCACGATTCTGATTGGGAGTGATGTGAGTTTTAAAAAAGAGGAAATCTGTTGAATTTTAAGAACTGGAGATAAGGGGGGGCTAGAATGGATGATTGAGGAGGGTCTACCAGACTGAAAGCTTTAAGAATGGAAAAGAACTTTACAAAAACATCAGACTCATGAAATGTTAAGATAAAATGGACTTTTGCCCACTTTTATCTGAAATGAACAAATGGTTCATGTTACTCGAAGGCATGAAAGTTGGGCTTTGAGGTCTCTCCAACCTAAGGAGCCTGTAATTTTAAGTCTCTGCGGCTCAGAAGGACAGAAACCCCCGACAGTACACGGGAACACGGAGAATTTGACCTGCTCCTCCTTCAGTGCTCTCCATTTCTACTGTGGTGCCGCCATCCACCCAGTCATCCAGACCTGAAAAGTGGGGAGCCACCCTAAACTCCTCTCTCCTCATCTTCCTCCCTCAGTGGTTACCAAGTCCAGTAGCTCCTGTCTCCTCATCCCTCCCCATTGCAACTGCCTCTCAAGGCAACAGCGCTTCACAATTGTTAGCAAAAGTGCTTCCATATCCTCCTAGCCAGAATCCCTGCCTGAAGCTTCAGTACACTCCTTTTACTGTCCGGCAGTGCCTGTTTCAGAGTCCAACAAAGAGAGAGGAATCATACAACAAGTTTAACAAAGAAAGGCCAAGATGAAGAAGTTTTAACTCTAACGGGATTGGAGTAATAGAAGATTGGTTAGGAAGACATAAAGAGCACACACAGAGACAAGCACACATAGCTACAAGGAGCAACCACAGCCCTTGAGACAGATCACCCAAAAAGACAATCTTTCAAGAGCTTGTTGCAGAGGGTGTGACCACAGCTCATTGGCTGGCAGAGAAATTGCTGAGGTGCCAAGGAGGCAAAAATCTCTTTGGGGTGCCGGAGAAGCCATTCGTGAAAAGGTGACTGACTCACTGCCTTCACTCCGCTACACCTCAAGCTTCCCAAGAGAGGTGTCGGGGAAGCTGGGAACCGCTGGTGACTGTACCACACAGCCTCCAGGCACTGAAGCGATCACACAGCGCAGATGCCGGGGAAACTGTGCCGCGCGGGACCCTAGTGCTGGAGGACTTGCCTGCTCCAGGCCTAACAAAAGGAGTACGTTTGTGAACCCACAGACAAACCCCTTCTTCTTCCAGTGTCCTTCTAGCACCCTCTCCGGAGGAAGCTGAACATTATGCCCAGTGACAAAGTGAGAAATATTTCAAGGGTCTAGTTCTGTTTTGCTGAGGAGGCAGTGCAGGGTGAACTTGGAGAAGAGGCACTAAACTGATAACTGGAGCATCGACGTAAAAGCAAAGTCTGATTTTATAGCTATAGTGCTTAAATTCTCTGGTGGCTCCCTACTGCACTTAATATAAAGTTCAAGAGCCTTACCTTGGCATACCAGTCCTTTTATACTTCAAACTTGGGCTGTATCTTTAGCCTTAGGCCCAAATACTCTCCTTTTGTCCACTCTAGCCCTCCATAATTAATCATAGTTCCCTGAATTCACCATGTTCTCTGACACCGCCACACCTTTGTCTAAGCAGTCTTAGCCACAAAGAATTCCCTCCTTGCTCTCATCAGTAAACAGATGCTTATCAAGTACCTGCTCTGTACCTGGCACTGCTCTGGGGGCTGAGAATATAGCAATGAACAAACCAGCCTTCCTCAAGTCTCTGTTCAAATATCGTAACTCTTTGGGAAGTATTTTCTGATCTTCTTTTACCTTTAGCTAGGTTAGATACCTTAGCTAGGAGATTCTGTATCTAGTGCAGACTTGTTGACACTTATTATTAAATTCTGTTTTAATCACTGATTTTTTCCTGCCAGTCTCTTCCAGTAGCCTGGGAGCTGTCAGAGGGCGGGGTATGGGACTCATGTATTTCTGTACCCCAGCATTCAGCACTATTCCAGACATAAGTTTTGTTAGATTAATGATTTGCCCAGGATCACATAATGAGTAAGAGATAGGCCCAGGACCAGAATCCTGGTCTCCTGCCTTATACTCAAGAGTGCTTCTTAAGTGCACCTTAATCCACTCTGTGGGATCTATTGGAGAAGACAAGTCAATGTTGAGCATCATCAGGAATGGTAACAGAAATAGGGCAGAAACATAGCCTTGATCTTGTATTGAAAACTAAGGTACATTCACTCCTCAGAGCCCTTTCATACATTGAGTCCTTGGATCATGGAAAAGCTGCAATGGAATCAGAAGCAGAGAGGCCAGGTAAATGGATGAAAATGATGTGTGGGTATTCTGACACTTTACTCTGAAAAAAGGAAGACTTGCATGAAAAACAAGGTCAAGGTGACGCCAGATTTGTATACCAGACTCCCAAGTCAGGGGACATGCGACACAGCTTCAGGAAACACGGTTAATATGGCAGTTTGTAAATGGTAGCCTTGGACTTGTGGACCATGATGTAAACATCCAATGATGGGAAATCGCTGAAATACAAGCATGGCTAAGTTAAGATAAATCAAAAGAGGTTCACTTGTTAAATAATAAGTGTAGAACTAATAACTTCCAAGAGGTGGTACTGGCATGATATACAAGAAATTTTTGGACATTTGCTAACAACAGAGCCAAAAGCTCCACCCCCAAAAAAGTGTGGGGGGACAAGGTCAGGTAGGACTGCTGTTAGCAATTTTGTTGTTCGCATTCAAATCTGGGTTAGCTTGCTCATGGACCGGCTCAAGATGGAAAAAGATGCAGACCTCTGTGAAATGAAGTTGGAGAAGCAAGAAAACATGAGTAAGACAAATTGTGGAGAGCTCGAAAGGCAGATAGGGCATCGTTTTGATAAGAAAAGAGATTCGTAATCGCCTTATTCAGAGAGCGGCCGTGCGGTGCAGTGTGGGAAGAGCAATGAGGTAGACCTGAGCTCTTGATTAAAACTCCAACGTGAACTGTCATCTTGTGCCAAACACTCCACTTATTTGTACATCAGTTCTCTCCTGTGTAAATTGAAGATACCGAACTATATCATAAGTCAAATTAAGCCCCTTCTTTTTAAAAAAAAAAAAAGAAAAGGTGTTCCTTTTTATTTTCCTGACAGATTTTCTTTTTTAGACTTCATCAGGACTGCAGCAGGGAATGGAAGAGAAGGATGAATCAAACATGGCTGTGATATATCAGACTAACGCCATTGAAAGCGTAAAAGATGTTTGTTTTGGATGCTTTTATGGGAAAGGGGAACTCTACAGTAGGTAGCCAGTGGGTATGACTGTGCATGGTTGAGACTTTACAACTGGAGATTGGGAGTCATCACCATAAAGCTCTAGTTAAATCCTAAAACAAAACAAAACAAAAAACAAAACAAGCAAAAGTGTCTCTAACTCCAGCTAGAAAAGAGTGGGTTGCAGCAACTCCAGGCTCCCACTGAAACAACTAAAAAAAATCTAGAAAAATCATTTTTAGAAACATTGTAAAGACATCAGAGAGCTTTAGAAACAATTTTCATCTAGTCCAGGTTAAAATTTCTAGTGTGGAGAGTCCTTCCAAGATGGGCTGGCAATCACAAGCCATTTTCTTCCCTGGGGATGTTTGCCAACTTCGGGTGAGGACTCAAGACGGTGTGTGACCTTTGAGGAGGACTTTACTGTGGAGTGGTCAAACACCACTGGCATGACAAGTGAGAAATTTAAGGATCCAGACCCTTCAGTTTTTACACAACGTCTGACACAGTTAGAAAGGACAGGGCGTGCGTGGAAGTAAGGAAAGTGTGTCTAGAATCAAGAGGAGAAAAGATACTAGGGAGGAGATCCACAGGTAGGTTCAACCAGTGGGGTTATCAGACACTGACCCTAAAATAACTATATGTAATATTTCCAGGAAAATCAAGGGAAGAGATGCGTAAATGGACAAACATGGAGAATTTCAACACAGAAGTTACATCTTATTAAAATCCCTGATGCTCTAGAACACAAAATACAATACCAAAAATTAAGAATTCATTGAATAGCCCTGGCCAGTGTTGCTCAGTTATTTGGAGTGTCATCCCATAACTGAAAGGTTGCGGGTTCGATTCCCAGTAAGGGCATATACCTAAGTCGTGAGTTCAGTCCCCAGTCTGGGTTTATATGAGAGGTAACTGATCGATGCTTCCCTCTCTCATTGATGTTTCTCTCTCTCCCTTCCTTTCTCTCTAAAAGCAATGAAAAAAAATGTCCTTGGGTGAGGATAAAAAAGTATGTAATTCACTGAATGGGTTTAACAGCAGAAAATTTGGTTAGTGAACTTAAAGAGAGATCTACAGTAAAGATCCAAACTGAACAACAGATGGGAAAAAGTGGAAAAACAAAACAGAGTATATGACCTAAAATAGATATAATCAGTGTCCCAGGAAGTCAGGAGAGAGAGCATAGAATCCCAGAATGTAAGGGTAGGGTCAGTATTTGTAGAAGCAATGTTCGAGAACTTTTTTAAACTGATGAAATACATCAACCCACAAAGCCAAGATGCTCAGCAGAACCTAACCAGGAACACCTGGGCATATCATAATTAATCAAACTAATGAAAATCAAAGATAAAGAGAAAAACGTAAAACAACCAGAGGAAAAAAGGTACATTACCTCCAAAGGAACAACCGAAGTCATTTGGCTTACTTTTAGCAAACAATGGAGACAAAAACGCAATGGGATTACAGAGTTCATGTACTGAAAGGAAAAAGGTGCTAACCTAGTTTTATACTCAGTGAATATGTCCTTTGAAAAGAAAGACAAAATTCATACATTTTACATAAAAAATTATAGACTTCTTTCCCTACAAACCTGCCCTATTGAAAACAGAATTTTTCATCCTGAAAGAAAATAAGCCCAGAGAGCAGTAGGGGTTTAACCCTGGTCATTAGGAAAGGAGAACACATGGGCTTAAAGAAGTGGGAAAAAATGAATATTGACTATTTAAAAATAACTTCATATGTCAATAATAATGTATGTAGAAATAGATCATAATCGTACAAAGTCTTATGAGAACTCCTTTGTAAGTAACTCTTGCTGCTTTTAAGATTCTCTCTTTATCTTTAATCTTGGGAAACTTAATGATGATGTGCCTTGGTGTGTTCCTCTTTGGGTCCAACTTCTTTGGGACTTTCTGAGGTTCCTGGACTTCCTGGAAGTCTATTTCTTTGCCAGATTGGGGAAGTTTTCCTTCATTCTTTGTTCAAATAAGTTTTCAATTTCTTGCTGTTGTTCTTCTCCTCTGGCACCCCTATAATTCGGATATTGGAATGTTTCAGGTTGTCCCAGGGGTTCCTAAGCCTCTCTTCATCTTTTTGAATTCTTATTTCTTCATTCTGTTCCAGTTGGATGTTTATTTCTTCCTTTTGTTCCAAATCACTGATTTGAGTCCTGGTTTCCTTGCTGTCACTGTTGGTTCCCTGAATATTTTGCTTTATTTCACTTTGGGTGTCTTTCATTTGTTCCTTCATTTTTTGACCAAGCTCAAGCAGATCTGTGAGTATTTTGATGACCAGGGCTTTAAACTCTTCATCCGATAGGTTGGCTATCTCCTTATCACTTAGCCCTCTTTCTGGAGTTTTTCTCTGTTCTTTCATTTGGGCCATATTTCTTTGTCTTGGCACACCAGTCTGGTTGGTCTGGTTGGTCTGGTTGACTGTTTCTTTAATTCCTTGGTTGTCAGAGTTCCATGAAGTTTGATTTTCTGGAACTTCTGGTTGTTTACTGATTTTAGATTGGTTGTTATCTTCCTTTTGGTTGTGCAAGGAAGCAAAAGGTTTCTACCTACGCCTCCATCTTGGCCGGAACTCAGATTCCATATGTTTTGATTCTAAAATGGATATTATATTTACAAAATACAAGAGTATTCATTAAAATATTTTTGTAAATGCTAAAAAAAAGAATAAACAAAACCACCTCAGAGATGTTTTTAACACACCTATCTCAGTAACCGATAAGAGTTATCACACAAAAAAAGTAAAATATATAGAAGATTTGAACCCCATAATTAAACCTCTTGACATATATAGAACACGGCACCCAGCAGCTTCAGAGGAAATATTCTTTTTAGGTGTACATAGAACATTTACCAAAATTTATGAAAACTATTTGAGACAAAAAAATCGTATAGATTATAAAGCAAACAGCCAGGGGCTAAACCTTAGAAAATGCTTCGACAAAGTGATGGTAGAGACAAAAATGAACAAAACAGAAAGGAAAAAGGGACAGCAGAGACTTAGGACAAGCAAGACTTTATAACCATTATCCGATGGTACACGATGTTTCACGAGAGAGTGATCAATTTCTCAAATGCAAAACAGGCACCCAGAAGAAGTGTTATGGGAAAATCACTAGATTTAGCAGCCCTTGAGGCTGTAATGACATCTGTATTGATGAAAGCAGTTTCAGGACAATCATCAGGATGGAAGCTTTATAAGGTTTAGAGGAGGAGGGATCGTGTGGAAAAAGAGTCAGTCCTTAGAGCACTTGGGAAGTTTGACCACTGAAAAAGAGAATTAGACCAAAGGAAAGAGAATAAGGGTGAAAAAAAAATTAAGAGGTGGCCAGACAGTGCCTATTTGATGGAAGAGAAGGTACCAGGGAGGTAGAAACAATGGCATTTTCTAGGGAATGTAGACGACAGCAGTCAAAGTCTGTTGCACAGGGCTTGGACAAGGCAAGAGCTGAGTGCTCAAGAGGTAGAGGAAAGAATATAAGATCAAAGAAGTAGATCGAAGTAGGCAAAGGATGACAGTGTGAATTCATCCTGACACCCTTGATCTCAGGTAGGAAATGACCGCAGCTACTGAGAGTGAGGACAATAGTTGGGTGGGACGCAGGCTCAAAGGGAAAGTCATTCAGTGGAGGTTAAATAAGAAACAGAACTGTTTTTTGGGGAATGGTAATGATCACTGTGGAAGCAGGGGAGCTAGGGAGCAGCAGTGATGCAAGGTTGGAATATGCTGCCCTGGGTGACATTGTAAAGATTACCATTACATTATTGTCTTATAAAATAAAAATAGAATGAGGCCTCAGGGACAACCTGCATCCAAATATGATTGTCGATTAAATGAAACCTAACTTGATAGAGAAGCCTGTTTTCTGGTTCTTCAACTTTCTCAGGTTATCTCAATCTTAGAATCACATGACAACCTTAAAGTTTATTTATGCTTTGGGTTTTTATAGGTGTCAGAAATCTTGAAGACCAACCCCTCTCCCTCTACCAACCCCAGCAAGCAATTTCAATTCTCTTGAGGAATCCCAGCTTCTCGTTATAAACTACTACGAAGTTATGTTGCTTTATCATGCTACTTCAGTAAGAGAGTTAGTGAGCCGTTAGCTAGATGTTCGTATTTCCTTGGCTTGTATTTTCTTTAGAAAGTACCAAGTGTCTTTGGCCTGTGTGATATTATAGGAACTCTGCAATCAAAATTTCTCTGTAATCAAAACGAGTTCATCTGCTTTGCTAATTTGTCTCAAACTTTCTTCCTGGCTTCTCATCAATACTACAGTTGAGTCATTTAAATTAGAAGTTAATTGTTCCCTTAACAACTAGTTTTTTACAGTTCACCTTCTAATGAACATTTTAAACGATATAAATCTCAGATTTGACCAGAAATTGATTTCAATAACCACCAGCATCTCTTTTTATAACACATAATGTTAAAAGACTGAAACAAAACTTACAAGTTTTTCAACAGAAGTACTTGTCACTGCACTGTACCAGCAGGCTTCCCCGACCTTTTTCAGGTCATGGCACACAGAGAAAACGTTTGTGAAGCCCACCAGGGTGAACTAGAGGGTACTGGTGCTGCGTATGGTGCTTATGAAAAATTCAGTATATCTATATTTACACAATGATAATAGAAAGTAAAATACAGAATGAGTGAAGATATTTAATGCTTGACTTATTTAAACATTTAATATTTTCAATAAAATATTTCATAGTTTTAATGGAGAAGTCAAGCTTGCTCCCTTATCATGCATCTGCTTTATCCTGTCTTGTGCTGAGATGACTACAGGCAGCTTAAAGCGTTTCAATGCTGCTCTCTTCAATTCTTGTAGTCGCCATCCGTGAGAAAGGTGGCTGCACAGATGGGTCTTTGCAAATGGAAGGAGGCTATTTATTGACTTTTCTCCAATGGGCAGAAACTCCTTTCTCACTATTAACCAGAATTTGGATAATTTTATCTCTTCTTTTATTGAAATTCTTATGATAATGTGAATGGATTTCTAATGTACTTGAATTTTTGCATGTCATATATTTCCAAATAATGTGACATTTAACAGATGTTTGCTGTTAGTCTTCATTAGGACCAAAGTTAGAATATCAGTTAAACTCCCCCACTGAACTAATTCTAACCTCGCCTTTCCTTTGAATTCATGAGCATTGTTGGTATACTTCATTATATTCTCCCACATTCCTTACGATTTCGATTAAATTCATTCCAGTGCTCAAAAAATGTTAAGCCACTTTTGTAAAGGCAATAAATTCTCCTCACCAATTCTTCAGTAAGAATCATTACCTTTTTAAAATTCCTCTTTTAGGTCCTAACCTCCAGAGAACCTATTCTTCTGCTGGTACCTTGGTAGGAAACCTCAGACTCTTTATTCACATAAAGCTGAAAACAGACTGACTGGGTCATAGCAGCTTGGCTTTTATTAGTGACACCCTTGAATGTGGGACTCACATCTGCAGGCGAATGCATAGACGAGAGCTCTTCCTGAACAGGACAGTGTCTCAGTTGCATCTTAGGCGTTCAGACCACGGAGAACAGATATGCAGTGGAACCTTCCCACCGCCTTGTCATCACAGCTTCCCCACCCACACAGAAACCGTTGTGCTTGGACCACCCAGAAAGTCTGCTTTGTTCTAAAGTAGATAAAGTGCTTCAAATACTTTATCCTCAGTAGTTTATTTTGGTAATTTTTGGCAAAGTATATTCTTCCAAGCACTCCTCTGAAAGGATTCTAAGTAGTGCTATTGACCGAACACTGTCACTGACATCTGCAGATCCATCACTCTGCCAGGGAATGCACCGATTAGTTAGTCTCCTAGAGTGTCACCAATGCGTTTCCTTAGCACTACTCTAGCACTTCTCTTACTTCCTTTACTTCACTGAGTTCCAAACGTCATTTCCCAGGCAGGTTAGTAAGTGAGTGATTCTGTCATTGTACGAGACATTTTGGCTTTAGTTCTTAACTATGTGACCTTTTAATTTGCTTCTTGAACCCAGCTGATGTCAACTACTGTTGTAGGTGTCAATATGGCTGCACACAGTTTCATAAACACTGCTTTTCAATGTGTGGTTTCGGGGACTGCTGAGGATCCTCGAGACTTTGGCGGGGTAGGAGTCCATGAAGTTAAAACTATTTTGGTAGTAATATGAAGACATTATATGTCTTTCTCACTCTCTTTTTCTTAAGACTGTACAATGGAGTTTTCCAGAAGCTACAGGATGTGCAATATCACAACAAATTGAATGCAAAGCAGATATGAGAATGTAGCTTTTTTCTATTAAGCCAGACACTAAAAGATTTGCAAAAATATGAAACAGTGTCTCAGTTCTCATTAAAGATTTTTGCTTCTGGAAACTATAGTACTTTTCAAAAAATTACGTTATTTATATTAACAAGTAAAAAATTATTTGTATTTTAAATAAATAAATATTTTTAAATTTCTAAAATGATAAATATTGGTAGATATAACACACATTAACAAAAGTTCTTTAGGGTCCTCAGTAACTTTTTTAAAAAGATTTTATTTATTTATTTATTGAGAGTGGGGGAGAGGGGAGAAGGAGAGTGTGAGAAACATCGATTGGTTGCCTCTCCTCCTCTTCGGTCCAGGCTGGGACTGAACCCACAACCCAGGCATGTGCTTTGACAAGGAATAGAACTGGTGACCTCTTGTTCTGTGGGATGATGCCCAACCAGTTGAGCCACACTGGTCAGGGTCTAAATAGCTTTTAAGAATGTAAAGGGGTGCTGGGGCCCAAAACTTTAAGAATTATTGTCTTAAGACATTCTCTGTATAATATAGATATTTTCTATTAAGGCTCTGGCATAATTTACCTGGCACTATTGTTGTTTTCGTTTGATAACTTTTCAATGATAGTAAGTTATTTAGGCAGAGAAAGAAAAAGATGATCAAGGCAAACACATCCAAATTCAAAATAACCTTCACTGTATTGCCTAATAAGTTACTTAACTTTATATATATAAAATTTATATATTTTTAAACTTTTTTAAATTTATATTTTTAACTACTTCATATGTCCTATGAATCTCTAAAAAGTATTCAACTATGATTAGATAGTTAAAATTATTAGTATTTAGATTTAAATTATACTTTATGGTAGGAAGACAAATAACATATAAAGTACTTAAGGAGACATAGGC
>VMDR010009542.1:0-33152 GCA_007922815.1 Macrotus californicus
ATCAAAAAAGACTATCAGCTGATTTCTCAAAAGAAACCTTGAAGGCTAAGAAGGGCTAGAAAGAAGTATTCAGAGTCATAAAAGGTAAGGACCTACATCCAAGATTACTCTAGCCAACAAAGCTATCAGTTAGAATGGAAGGGCAGATACAGTGCTTCCCAGATAAGGTCAAGTTGAAGGAGTTCATCATCACCAAGCCCTTATTATATGAAATGTTAAAGGGACTTATCTAAGAAAAAGAAGAAGATGAAAACTATGAACAGTAAAATGACAACATACAACTATCAATGACTGAACCTAAAAAACAAACAAACTAAGCAAACAACTAGAACAGGAACAGATTCACAGAAATGGTCATCACATGGAAGGTTATCAGTTGGGAGTGAGGGGAGGGAGAATGAGGAAAAAGGTACAGGGAATAAGAAGCATAATTTGTAGGTACAAAATAGACAGGGGGAGGTTAAAAATAGTATAGGAAATGGAGAAGCCAGAGAACTTACATATTTGATCCATGGACATAAACTAAGGGGAAGAATACTGGAGGGAGGGGGTACAAGGAAGAAGGGGCTAAAAGGGAGAAAAAATGGTACAACTATAATAGCATAATCAATAAAATATACTTAAAAAGATAAATCAACAAACAACAAGTGCTAGTGAGGATGTGGAGAAAGGGGAACACTTATGCACTGTTGGTGGGAATGCAGACTGGTGCTGCCATTGTGGAAAGCAGTCTGTAGATACCTAAAAAAATTAAAATGAAAGTGCCTTATGATGCAGCAATTCCACTTCTAGAATTTATCTGAAGAAACCCAAAATACTAATGTGAAAGAACATAAGCATTCCTGTGTTCATTGCAGCATTACTTACAATTGTCAAGATATGGAAGCAACCCAAATCTCCATCAAGAGATGAATGGGTAAAATAATTGTGGGAATTTATAAAATGGAATACTACTCGGGTATAAAAGGGAAGAAAATTCTACACTTTGTGGCAGTATGGATGGACCTGGAGAACTAAGTGAAATAAGCCAGTCAGAGAAGGACAAATTTTGTATCATATGATTTCACTCATATGTAGGATCTAATGAACAAAATGAACTAACAAGGGAAATAGAGACAGACTAACAGAGAGCAGGCTGACAGCTCTGGGTGTAGGGTGGAGGAATCAAGCAAAACAGAAAAAAGGACTCATGGATATAGACAACAGTGTGGTGATTGTGGGGGGAAGGGCTGTAAAGTTAATAAATGGTAATGGAAAACATACAATAAAAAAATAAATTTAAAAAATTGTTATCACCCAAGTTCCATCTCAGGGTCTACTTTTGGGACAACCAGACTGAGACAGAAGCTCATAATACCTTTCTTTTAAAGTGCTAAGTACCTTGATAAATAAAAGTTCTTGCTAATGTAATTGTAATTGTCATGGAAAAAACCTGAAATTGGGTTAATTAATCCTAGAGAAGGACAGTCATTTGAAAAATCAGGGAAATTTGGGAGTCTCTTTGCCATAGAGTTGGAACCCAATGAAGGGTCAATTTAAGCATTTCATCTGTCTTTATATACAACCAATCTCCTTTAAGGGGAGATGTTCAAAGGCTCTTGCACCGGAAACATAATAAAAGAAATTACATCGGAAGAAAGCACTCCAGACTTTCGGAACAAAACTATTTGGGGTAGATTTCTACTTTTACACGTCCTGGTCAGGAGACCTTGGGCAAGTTACTCAAATACTTGAAGTCTCACTGTCACTGAGGGTGGGTTTTGTGAGGTTACATAAGACCGTTCATGTGAACACTGAGCATGGTGCCTGGCACATGATGTTAGTTCCCCTTTCCTGGCCCTTTGCCTATATCAGTATCCTTCCTTGACGTGGCTTTTATGTTGGAGCATAAAATGGTGAATATTTTAAAATTCATATCTTGTAGAGCACATCTAAAAAAAGATGCTGATCACATACCTGGCTCAGAGCCAAGCCTTGGTTTTGCATTGCCCTTGGAGTCAAGACCACAAGCCTGAAGCTTACCCTGCAGCTCCTTGGTAAAGACAACTGTCTCCTGAGAAACTTGAGAAAATAAACAGCTTCATGGAGTGCTGTTGGGTATACTCTGCATGGATACTGATGCTGAGTAACGCATGAAGCATTCACTGGCCAAGGAGATCCAGTGACAATGGTACAGGTGGCCATCCCAGCATCAGCTCTGGGGAAATCAGTTTGGTGAAGAGCAGGCATTAGGTTAGCTTTGGAGGTCAGAGTATGAATAACCACTACTGGATCTCTCAAAGAAGATGCTGTGCACTCAAAACCTGTTATGTCAGACATGTAACAGGTGAGCTGATAAATTAGGCAGAAAGCTATGAAGGATGGACTGAAGGTCTAATTATGGGCAAGGCATCTGAACTGTCTGAGCTAATTTTCCTTACCTGTACAATGGGGATATTACTTCCTACCTTGAAGAGATACTGTGGAGATAAAATACATACACACTCATATGCATGGTTTACTTACAAATGTCTAGACCAACACTGGCCACTAGAACTTTCTGTTATGATGGAAATGTTCTATATCCGTCCTGTTCAATGCAGCAGCCACATGTGGCTATTGAGCACTTGAAATGTGACTAGTGTGAAGAAGGAACTGTATTTTTAATTAATTTAACTTTAGTCATTAATTTATACTCATTTAATTTTGTTAAATAGCCACAAGTGGCTAGTTGCTTCTGGACTGAGTAACACATCTCTAAATTGTCTGCCTGTCTGTGTGTGCTTTAAACTTGATGACAGCACCACCACACAGTGTCTGGGCTTCTGTTTCACTGTGGCTCACAGGGGCCTAGGAAAAGTGGCTGGGGAAATGGTGGATCCTGTTATGCTGGTTTTCTGGCTACCTTGCTGGAGGCTTCTGGAATGTCCAGAATCTTAGGTGTAAGTCAGGGGTGTCAAACTCATTTTCACCGGGGGCCACATCAGCCTCATGGTTGCCTTCAAGGGGCTGAATGTAATTTTAGGGCTGTATAAATGTAACTACTCCTTAACCAGGGCCAAGGAGCTCGGCACTGCTGCAAGGTAGAAACAAGGTGCTGGGCAGGATAAAACAAGGCCTCTGGGCCTTGTGTTTGCCACCTGTGGTGTAAGTGAAATGCCACATTCTGCCACTGAGTCTCTACACAGAGAAGCAGGCAGGTCCAGAGTGGAGGCTTTCCTTCTAGAGTGCCATCACAGGGGCTCTGGAACTTTGTGAGAAGAATGGTGGAGATAACATAGGTTGATAGAGGAGCCTACAGCAGAAAGAGAGACCCCGGCTCTGAGTCCTGAGTTGTGTTTAAGCCCTTTTTTTATTTTGCAGGCCAGGCCACCTTGAAAAATTCAAGAAGGAAATTCACAAGTTAACAATAGAAACTGTTACCCTGAGTAATAGCTATTCTAGGTGTTATAAAGCATCACTAATCATTGTCAAATGCAGTAATCACTATTATCACAAGAATTCTAAACACAAGATGTATCTTAAAAATTTTCATTTTTTTGGTCCCCATTTTTTTGTCCCCTGGATCACTTATGGACTGAAGTTCACAGAGAGTCCATTTACAAGTCAATTTGTGAAAATTCTGGCAGAAAAGTGATATTAGTTCCCTGGAAAAACTGAAAGTAGTTCTTCATTGGCTAAGAATTTGAGAAGAGATGGCCACTTTAGCTGGAAATCAGATCCACAGCCTACTATTCAATGGAGTTTCTGTAAATACACGACAAGTTGCCTTGCACGAGAGAGAAGTTATTCCAGGCTGAGATGATCTCATGTGATCGAAGAAGAGAAACAGGAATTGAACCAAGTCTGAGACAGCCATCAGGCACACCATGGCTAAGGGGGTTCCACCAGACCACAGGGCCTCCGCCAGATTCCCTCCATAGCTACTCTGAGCTTTGGCTGCCAATTTGGCTCTCAGCTGTCCCCTTCTTTGCAGAATCGCCCTCAGGCAATGGTAGTGGCCATGACTGGCAGGTCACATGCTCTGCCAGGCTTGGTTGATGCTTGGCAGATATGGGGATATATAAGCCCAGTGCCCTGGCCTCAAAGTAGGGACAACTGTGTGGTGCCATCAATGCTCAGCTCACTGCCTGCGGCTGGTTCAGTGCAGACATGCACAGCTAGTGTTATTTTTCCCTCTTATTTAGTTGACCACCCTTCACTGACTCTTCTGATAAAGTCTCTTTAGAAAATTGCTTTTCAAATTGACTGTTTCTCTGGGAAGACTAATGCTGAGGAAACCCGTAAACCTGACAATCAACACTCACCCCACTCAGAGGCTGTCTTTGTGCACATCACAGAACGTGGCAGTTGCCTAAGCTCTCAGAAGCGCAATTCATGGTGATAAGGGCCTTCTCTGCCAGTGGCACAGCCAGCCTGGGCATTGCCCTCCAGACCTCCCTGTTCAGCCTCTGAGTTCTCTACCAAAAACATCTGCCCTAGACCTAACTCACTTTCATCTGAGAACAAATTCAGGTGTGGAGTGGATGAGTGAGCAGAGGGCACTGAGGAATGCAGAGTCCCTCCAACAAGCCTATGCCTCCAACTTCCCTGGCAGGTCTGTTGGTCCTGTTGCCATTATTTAGATATCTTCTTTGAACCCAGGTGATGCTGGCTGAATAGCCACTTATTCATTCATTTAAAAAATATTTATTGTGTGTCTACTAGGTGCCAGGTGCTGTTCTAGGCTCTGAGGATACACCACTAAACCAGACAGACTAGGTCCCCATCCTTGTGGAGGGCCCAAATGAGTTAGTGCTGAAATTCTCTGATTTCCTCTCAATAAAAATACTGCTGCTGATACTGGATAAACTTCCTAGCTAGTTGTAAGCTGTTGGGATGTTCACATCTCTGAGCCTCACATTCCTTAACCGTAAAATGATGGACATGGACAAAATATTTCCAGCATTGGCTCTGGCTCCAAACTCAGCATTTGTGTGGATTATGACAGAATGTTAAGCATACGCAGAGACTGGGAGATAAACTGTCATTCACCTCAGCATAGGTCCTTCATCTTTCTCCTCCCTTTCTCTACCCCATTCACAAATACATAAGGCTTGGAGATAGGTAGAGATCTACCCTTCCTGTCTGTGCAGCCTCAGAAAATAAGGTCTGATATCCACATGTACCTCAATTAAGAGGCCTCAGTGCATCCAAGCTGACTTTACCCTAAACACTGCAACTAAGCCACTTTTCTGTTCATTGTGAATGTAGCAGACGTGCTACTAACTGGAGAGCGCTCCAGTGGCACTGCCTACTGGAGATGTTTTGGACCCCTGCTGCTGGTGGAGCCTCCATGAAAGCACAAATACTGGAAGCCTTTCCTTCTCAGCAAGTTCCACTTCATAAATCTCTCCCTCTTTGCAATAGGGGAGAAGTTCCAGGTCCCAGGGCTTTTTGGACTGGATAAACAGTGGAGTTGCTCATTCTGTGAACTAGAACCATTCGCTTTATCTTGCTGAGCCACTGTTTTCTCATGTAAAATGAGACTAGTGATGCTAACCTTCCACCTTCTGTGATTAAATGACAAGGTGGGAGAAAAGTGCTAGCTTGGTGACTGTCTGAGAGCAGTTCTTAGTAGGTGGTAACTCTGGGCTGGCATTCTGTCAGGGCCGCCCTTGGACAGACAGTCTGGCCTCTGGAGAGTCCTGTTGTCTGTGTGTGGGGAGTGAGGAGTGGGCCTGAGTGAGGCGAGCGCTGGGGGGCACAGGCTGTGAAATGGACTGGGTCAGCTTCCTCGCAGGCTGGATGTCCTGCACACCCCTTCACGGAGCCAATATTATTAAATTTACATGTCTTGTTCTTCTTGTGCCATCTAGAATCTCTCTATTACCATGTAATCATCCGACGTGCCTTAGAGCCAAGTTGTCGGCGGAGATGGTGGCCACTAGCTTCATGTGGCTAAATTTAAATGAACTACTAATAAAAGTAAATCAAATGGAAACTTTAGTTCCTCGTCACAGTAATTACATTTCTAGCACTTCACAGCCACAAGCTATTGTATTAGGCACTGAGATATAGAACATTTCCACCACTGCAGCAAGTCTCCTGGTCCTTCCAAATCACTCAGAAAATTATCCTGAACTCTAACAAAGGAAGCGCAGTTGTCAATGCCTGCTTAATATTTACATTGGGTAAAGTTAGTTATGGTGAGTAAGATTTACCCTTCAATTTCCCATTTCAATGTCTCTGATGTCCAGATCTTGTCTCTGTTTGCTCCTCTGTTTGTAGACCTGGCAGTGACAGGGTCTCCGGAAGAGCAGTTATGGGGTTTAGGGAGGGGCGACTACCCAGTAGGTGAGTGTCTCAGAGTCCTGGTGGGGAGGGTAATAAAAAAACCTCCCAGGTCCTTCTGATTTCCCCAAGCCTCACCTCCTCCACTGGAGAATCACTGAGGTCCATTGAGAACCCTCACAGGGTGGAGTTCTAGAGTCAGAGGGTCTGGGTTCAAATCCCAGTTTGGCTGCTCAGTATCTGGGTGACCTTTGGTGTGCCCTTAGCCTTTGTGAGCCTCTTTTCATCTCTAATGACACTCCTGAGCCAATGCAGGGATGCTCTAATACAGCGCCTGAATGCCCAGCAGGAGCTCACTAAAGTCAGTGTCTTATACCGAAAAAGGCCTGGGGTTTGCATTCAAATGGGTTTAGTTTCAAGTCCTGGTCTGCCCACTCACGGCCTTGAACACATCTCTTATGCCTTATGTATGAACTCAGCTTCCTCACCAGTAAGAAGTAATAATAATAGCACATACCTCCTGGACTCATGAGGATTAAATACAAACAGTATCTGTAAAAGGCCTCATGCTGGGCATGTAGTGCTGTGTCTTCCTAAGATACAACATGGGACCAGCTTATTGTTAATTGAAAAATATTCACGCCCTGACTGTGGAAGGTGAACAACAGGGTGTCTATGAAGTTTATATAATTGTAAAGGGCATGACACATAGTAGGTGCCCATGAAAGTTCCTTCCTTTACTTACACTTGCAGCCTCTGTGAAGTAGACTTGAGTCAAGCAAACTATTGGGACCATGTAGAAGCCTGTCTTCATGTGGAGTGGTACAAAGACAAACAGAAATGATCTATGTACACAGCAGCTTTGGGGAAACTGATAGGGACTCTGTAGAACTCTGATGTATTTTATATACATCACATGGGGCTTGTGATGCTCTGTTTCCAAAAATTCAGTGCTTGGGCTGAAGCTTTGCTTTCCCACGTAGTACTCTTGAGATTATGGACTAGTCCCTGGAAAATTAGACTCAGTTCTGCAACAATCCACTGGGTACCACTTTGTAGGAACTCAGTGAATGAACACAGAGTACGCTGACCCACGGGAGGATGCTATCAGTTAAAAGGATACACAATGCTGAATTCATGTAAGAATTAGGCAAATATGCACCCCAAATTCTATTTGATTATTATCTTACTTTTTTCTGCAGTTGTGAACTAGGTGTGTCAAAAGTTATGAATAAGAGGGAAAACCAAAGTTACATTTACTGAGTGCCTACTGTATGCCAGCTCTATGCTGATTGTCTCACTAAAGGCTCCCGACAGGTGAGGGCAGAGGTATTAGTTCCATTTTACTGGTGAAGAAAGAGAGAAGAGATCCTTGTTTGGGGCCTGATAAGAACGGATTTCAAGGAGTATATCAATTTATACAGAAAAAAAACACTGCATCTTAATTTTCACTAACTTATAATGGAAATAACTTCTTTGATTAGGAATGCAGGCCTATGACAGAGTGGTATTAGCAGTTCCTTAGTTTGTCACCAAGAGTCCCAGAGATTTGGATATCCCCTTATAGTCTTTGCAGTTCTTTTGAAGTAGCATTTTGGTTATTATGACAGCCCTGAAATTACCATGACCCTTAGACTTGGCTCTAAGGGCGGCGCAACACATTCTTTACTTAATGTGCTGATAAAACAAAGGACATATATTACTTCATCACAAATTTGTTTTAAAAAATTTATGCTGGTTTCAATATATTTGGCTTTCTTTGTGATCCCATGTATTTCATCTAAAGCATTTAAAAACAGTATACTGGTCCACAGATTTCACCATACTGCCAACTGGGGTCAGAGTACAAAGGTTGAGAATTGCTAAAGTAGAGGTTCAGAGAGGTCCAAGTATTGTCTAATTTGATGAAACTAAGATTTGAGTCCAGGTGTGGGTAACTGACTACAGAAGCTGCAGGTCCTTTTCCAGGACCACAGGGGAGGGGAGTGTAGGATATGTGGTGAGAGGGCTCTGACTCTGGCCAAGCTCAGATGATCAACAGAGAGAACGCCAGGGAGAGGGGTGGCTTAAGATGGACTTTACCACCATTTAAATGACATGAGTATTAGAAGTGTATCCTCACAATGGAATATGACATAGCAATGGGAATTAGTGGGCTATTACTACACATAATGACTTGGATTGATCTCACAAACATAATGTTAAGTCAAAGAAACTGTACAGTTTAGTAGACAAAGCCCAAGAACTGTAAAGCTAATCTATGGGGACAGGAATGAAAACATTGGCTATCTATGGAATGTGGGGATTAAGTGTAAGGGGGCACAAGGAATTTTTCTGGGGTGATGGAATGTTCTAGTTCTTGATTGGATGGTGGTTACTCAGGTGTTTATATTTATCAAAAACTAAAATGATACATTTAAGTTCTGTGCATTTCATTGTATGTACATAATACCTTAATTAGAAATAACAATGATAAAAACTGCTATTTCTATTTTACTGATGGACAAAAGAAGAAGGAAATTAAATAAAGAAGGACTCTATTGTCCAATCCTCTTGCTATGACGGGAAGCTGGAATGGAAGTAAGTACATGTGACCAGGCCAGTAATTTCTGTGTGGGAAACTTCTCACTTAACTCCCTTCAAATGTCTATCCATCTCACTTAGAATCAAATCAAGTCCCTACATTGTCCCACAAGTAGAATGAATAAATTAATTGTGTTATAGTCACACAAAGGAACACTATTCAACAACGAGAATAAATGAACTGCAAGTACACACTAAATACACTTAAATCTCAGAACATAATTCTGAGAAAAACAATCTAGTTGTGAAGGAAAACACATACATGATTCCATTAATATTAAGTATAAAATAGGAAAAATAATCTAGGGAGTTAGAAGAATAGTGGTTGCCCTTGGGGAGATTATGGTTGAAGGAAATATGCAGCCTTCTGGGATATTGATTGTGTTCTGTTTACTGATCTGGGAGCTGGTTACACTGGATGGTTTTTGCAATTAAAAATAATGGAATAAGCCACCAAAACATTCAACACACCCACAAGCAGGGGTTCTGAGTTACAAATTGTGTTCTATGTAAGTGGTACTCCCCCGACCTGAGTTGCACAATGCAATAGCTCAGCCGGAAGTTGGTTGTCACTGAATCAAATCCAGCACATCTCCCTGACATGTAAAGGGAATCTGATATTGATCCCAATGTCACAGCACCATCTCTGGGGCATTCTCACATGCAGCAGAAGAACCCCTGTCCCCACTTACTCAGGGTCTTGTACCGAGCCTCCCACACAGTGGAATCTCTCAGGCACGGTTTTCCAGTCTTTAGCCATTTTCACCATGGCGCCTGCATCAAGGACCCCATATCCAAATAGGTGATTAAACTCCAGGCCGACCCCATTTCGCCGCCACTGATGAACCTCATCATGAAGCTGGTTTCGTTTCGAGGTGAGCACAGTCAGATGCTGCATGTCTCTCCAGGTTAGATCTAGGCTGCAGACGGGAGGCAGAGTTTGAGAACAAGGCAAAAGGGAGGGAGAGAGAAGGAGAAAGACACAATGACTAAGGTAGGGCAAAACCCCTTCTAAGATTTGGAACATCTATGAACCCTCAAGGCAAGCGAGAATTTCCACGCTATTTAAAACCATTGTATATATAAATTTAAAAACTTGTATTTTTTGCTGAAATTTATTTCAAATGCCATTCTAATTCACACACACCGGAATGGCTAAAATGAAAAGACTGACAATACTAAGTATTGGGAAAGGCGTGGAGAACTGGAACTCATGTACTTTGCTGATAGGAGTGTAAATCATTGAAACCACTTTGGAAAACTATTTGGCTGTGTCTTCTAATGTTGTCCATATACTTAAGCTATGGTCCAGAAGTTCCTAGGTATGTATCTCACAAAATCCTGAGTATATATTCACCAGAAACATGTACTAGAATGTTCAAAGGTCCAAACTGTGAAGCCCTCAAATGCCCATCCAGGGGAAAATGAATAAATCAGTTGAGGTGTATTTATAGAATGAGGACTATTATAAAGCAATAAGAATGAATGAAGTATTGCTACTCTGAAAAATATGGATGAATCTCATAAATAGAATGTTGATCTATGGAAGCCAGACACTGAAGAGAATACATTGTATTATTCCACTTGTTTAAAGTATAAAAACAGGCAAAACTAATCTGTGTTGTTAGAGGTCATGTTAATGGTTAGTGTTGGCGGGGGAGGGGACATAAGGGCCTTCTGGGTGCTGGCAGTGCTCTGTTTCTTGATCTGGGTGTTGGCTACATGCATGTGTTTTATTTGTAAAAATGAGGCTGTCACTCTTCAAGGGCAAGGATAATATCTTCACCTTTTTATTGTCAGTGTCCAGGGCACAGGACAGCCATTGGCACACTGTTCAGTGACTAAACAAGTCTACCTGCAAATGCCATTGCTTTTGGAAATTAATGTCTAATGTTCCTCAGTGTCTGTGTTTTTCAAACTGCAAATCATGACCCATCTGTGGGCTAGGAAATCAACTTATTGCATGTTACCCATCGGGGATACACATAAAACTCTTCTGGTGGGGGCGTTTAAAATTCCACTGCTTAGGCCATATCTCAGATCAATTAAATCAGACTTTGCAGGAGTAGGACCCAGGTATTAAAAACTGTTAACACTTCCCAGTTCATTCCAATAGACAGTTAAGGTTGAGAACTAGTCATTTAATAGATAAAACTATCATTGAAAAATGAATGACAAAGAAAAGAAGAACAGTATACATTTCATATAATATGGAAAACTATTTTGTTCATGGAACTTTAAGTGTGTGTGTGTGTGTGTGTGTTGGGTTACAATGTGAAATTTATTTTTCACTGAGCATTGTGGTAAAAAAAGTTGAAAAATCCATATTCTCTTCAGAATTCAAAGCACTAGAAGCAGCATAACTTATTTGATAAAATTTTAACACATGCAGTGTTCATTGGTTTGAAGCTTTGAATCAGAGCCCCAAAATGCTTTTTTTCTTTTTATTTTATCTGTATGAGATAATGGATGTTAACCAAACATATTATGTTAATCATTTCACAGCATATGTAAATCAAACTGTCATGCTGTACACCTTAAACTTACACGTATAATGCTGTATGTCAATTATATCTCAATAAAACAGAAAAATAAATAAAAAGGGAGAGCTGTCGTGAAAGGGGAGCTAGAATGCTGAGGGAGCCAACAGTGGAGCCTGTGTTATTCCACCAAGGGGGTCTCAGACTGTGGTCCTCAAGCCCCCTGTGTAAGATTCAAGTGGGGGGTACTGACAAATGTAGATTCTGGGCTTCAATCCCAGCTCTTCTGAATCAGCCTCTTGGAGGTTGTGAGCCTTTGAATTTGCACTTAAGACAACATTATGATTCTTCTGTGCATGGATATGTGAGAACATTGGTTGAAGGTGGCAATTCTCAACCTTGGCTGCAAGTGAATAAAACATTAAAAATTAATGATGTCAGACAGGACCCAGAGATGTTGATTTCATGGGCTTGTCCAATATACAGCCAAAAGCTTAAGCAAAGCTGGTCCAGAGGAGTGGTTCCTAACTTCCTGGGTAGCACTGGGATGTTTCTTAAAATTCCAGCTTTCCAGGCATGATCTTGGAGGTTCTGAGTCATGGACCTGACCTGGGCTTGGATATCTGTTTTTAACAAGCATGTCAGGGCTTCCAATTGTCAGGAAATTTGAGAAACTCAAGGATCTCTTAGGAAGTGGCATTTTAAGCCAAGGTCAAGGGGATAAGCAAGAGTGACTGAGTGAAAAGACAGGGAAGGGGAGGGTTGTAGGGGAGAGAAGATTCTGGAAGGATATAGACGCGGGAGAAAGCAAGCATTGTGCCAGTGATTAGTTTAAGAAAACAGGAATGGAGAAGCTCCAAGTAAGACAGGGAGGGAGAGTCAGAAATTATAAGTGGGAGAGGATGACAGGATGTTCACCCCACATTAGAACACTGGTACTTTCTCTTGGTGACAGCCAGTAAAGGTAGAGGGAGATGTGATCTGATTTTCATAAACAATTCCAGGGAGAATGGACTAGAGAAGTGTAGGACTAGAAAGCAGGACCATACTAGTCAGAGGCTGCTGCAGGAATCTGGCCAGGTATGACCATAGGAACATAGCTGGAAGCTGTCACAAGGCCATGCATGAGTAAGTCCTAGGTGAATTATCAACAAAAACTGTTATGTTTGTGCAGCTGGAACATCACGGTTCCAATAATTCATAGGACCCGTGATATTCCAGAGATAAATAAATGCTAGTAGATGGTCCTAGGCCACTCAGAGTGGGCCAGCTTGTTCTGGTTTAGAGTAAGCACCCACAGAGATCAAAGTGGAACCCAGGGCTTCTAGAGGAGACAGAGGATGGTTACATATTCATTCAGAGCGGCCAGGGCTCCAAAGAAAGAGGTCGCTCAGGACCCTGTGGAGAAAATCTTGGACAGATGTGGCAGAGGTCTTGAGCAAGGAGAGTGTGGGGCTCTAGGAAAAGCCAGTCCAAAGCCGAGGAAGAGACTGGCGTCGTGTGGCTGAAAGAAGAATCTTGTACCAGGGAGACTCAGGAAGGGCTGTTTCTTAAACCACCTAAAGCCGGTCCTGGCAAGTGAATTATATGCTTAAGATTGTTCACCTGTGTATAATCAGCAGTCCTGCATTTCTTGCAGAGCCCTGCACTCACCAAAATTTATAATCAGTTTACCAACTTCCTGCTAAGAAGAATAAAGTACAAAATAATGATTTTTTTTGGAGCTCTCTGTTTGTGAGAGCTCACCTCACCTCTATATTTCAGATTTCTATTTATGGTATTAAATTCTCCTGGACCCAGTGTTCCTCCTAATGATCAAGGCAGCAAAGGGAATTCAGGGGAGAACATGCATCTTTAGAGGACTTGCAAACTGAAATATTTTAAAGAGGTTGCAGTATTGAGGTTGGAGAAATGACTTCTGCTAACATCTGGTAAATCCTAGAAGCCAATGGAATTTTAACCCCTCTAGTTATTGGGTATGATCTTTATCTGAATAGAGTAAGGTGTGTGAACCTGAGCAAGTAGCTTCTTTCTTCTGGGCCACATTCTCTTTGTGCGGAAGAGATGTTTGGAGTAGTGAAAGATCTGTTTGTTTTCTTCCAGCGTTAAGATTCAGAGTCTATTCTCTAAACTCTGACAGGATTATAAACCAATTTCAAAGCTGTAGATTATTTCCAGTCTGAGAAAAATAATGCATTTGTAAGTCAAGCTGGTGTTTTTCCACAGTCTGTATTTGTCTAACTACTATGAACTGTAAGAAAAAAAAATCCAGTTTACTTGTTGCCCTGGTATAGCTGTGATGTGCCAAACCTCACCTTGAAGAAATTGAAACCTGATTTTGTGCATAGCTTTTGAGGAAGAGTCAATTCATTCACTTTGGCCTATTGCCCTGGGCAGAATGAGTGGTGAGACCTTCAGCACAGATGGTGGCTCTTCCCAATCCCATAGTTGGGCCAAGGGAAGACTCTGGGGTTGGAGCCCAGGATCCTTAGGGTTTAAATCTCAGGTTCGCCATTTTTCAACCTGGTGAATTTAAATGTTATTTTAACAATCCAAGGCTCAGGGTTCCCATGTATTAAATGGGGATAAAGGAGTTAAAGGTTTGCCGTAGGGTCTAAATGTAGATCACTGTGTGAAAAGTAGCTAGCATGGTTCTGAATACTTAATAAAGAATTCATTATTGTTATTATTATTAATAAAATCTATCTCATATACTGAGCTTTAATATAACTTAAAAGAGAATAGACCACTATTTCCTAGTAAGGTATTGGTCACAATATTTAAAAGTAAATGAAATTTTTCAGCTTTAAGGCATATTCAACCCTCAAATAAACACATATCCAATTAAAAAATGTACTTTCCTATGGGCATGATTTCTTGAAGCAATCCTACAATATTTCAGGAAGTCATAGGAGAACTATTGATGATCTAACCTTCTATCTTTCAGATAAGACAACAGAGATCCATAGGAGGTGATTGCCCACTTAGTTGCTGGAAGGCACTAGCGATTTTCTCTATCATATGTATCTTCCTTCTTTATTAAGAAAACCTCAATTTTATTCAGAACAGCAGTGTTATTAGCTACAGAACTGTATTTCTCAGCCTTCCTTGCCATCCAGGGTAGTCATGTGATAGTTCTGGCCAGTGAGAAATAAGCAGAAGCCACTGGGTGGAGCTTTTCGGAAAAACCTTAAAACGAGGCTAACTCAGCTGGTGGATTTCTTTTTTCCTTTGCTCTCCTCATTTTTCTGCATGAAATGTAAAAACCGTGACTGGAGTTCCAGCAGCAGCTAGAGAACATGAAGGTGGAAGGGGAGGAATCTAAAAAGAGCTGAATTCACTGATTCCCAGTAGACCCCATGCTTACCCTGAATTCGTTATCTTTCACATGACAGAAAAATAAACTCTTTTCAGTTTAGCAATTATTGTTTGAATTTGATGTTTTCAGTCTTGATCTAATACCAGCATCTAATCAGAGGTTGAGTCTAGATATTTGCATGCTGCACAACAGCACCCTGATTCATAGGTTTACACAGCCATCGCCATACTGGGTGCCACACACCAGTCCACAGATCAGCAATGGGATGGCTGCCTATGTAGACCCTGGAGTGGGGTTGAAAAGACAGATTCTTCGAACATTCATCCCTAGAGATTTGTATTCGGTGACTCTTGGTGGACAATAGGGAATCTACCATTTTCAAAACTCCCCCTAGTGCTCAACTTCACTAGTTATCAGGGAAATGCAAATTAAAACTACAGTGCAATTCTTCTGTACTCATAAGCACGGCAAAATGTAGAAGACTGGCAATACCCAATGTCACAGGGATGTGAAACAACTCTAACTTCATACACTGCTGGAGAAAGTGTCAGTGGGTACATCCATTTTGGAAAACTACTTGGCAATATCTACTAGAACTGCACATATGTATTCCCCCGACTCAGTACTTTGATTCCTTAGTTAACACCCAAAATAAATGTGTCCATAGGTTCACTAAAAGACATGTACAAGAATGTTCATAGCAATATTACTCATAATAGCCCTAAAGTGGAAAAAACCCAGGTATCTATAAGGGAGTAATATTCCACAATAAGTATGAATGACCTATAACAACACACAATAGCATGAGGAAATCTCTCAGAATTTCAGAGTAAAAGAGCACAGATTCTTGATTTGGGTGCTGGTTACATGGATCTGTTAACCTTGTAAGAAGTCATTGGGCTATACCTAATATTTGTACACTTTTCTCAGCATCTATTATACTTTGATAATGAGTTTACTTGTAAAAACCCATCCCCTGGAAGGTCAGTTTTGGAAACATTGTTCTATTGTAATTGGGTGTTGAGCTAGAGGAAGAGTCAATTCAAAATGGAGAAAACTCCCACAGCTATTGCTTGGGGGATGGGGAAGCAGGGCAGGGCCATTGAGAGTTATTCTGCATATCTAAACAACTTGGCTAGTGTTTTAGTAATGCTATAGAGCTGTGCCTGTTGCTAATGGCCTGGCCATGACGCTAACCGTGATGCAGCACGGAGGTAGTGCCTGGGTTGCTGCACCTGTGTGAACAGCTTGGATTTGGTTCCTACATCACTCGGCCACACTTGCCCAGACTAACAATGGCAGCTGAGAAAGGCAGAAGAGACCAGACTACTGGCAGGTGTAACCATTGTGGGAGGAGTCAGAAATAGGGTTATGGAGGAAAATCTGTGCCAGGATTTAAATTCAGGTGCAGGAGCATTCAGTCTTTCTTTTAGTCATGCTGTCTTGGACATGCAGTTTGAAAGGATGCAGAAGGACCCCCACCATGAGGATGCAGTTTTGGATTAAGAGCAGGAGCCTAGCTGATTATGGAAGCCTGGGAGAAGCCAGAATGTTAAAATAGGAATCTGCCTAGCTCAGATACAGATTTCTATTTCTTCTCCTGAGAGACAGTACCTCTGACTGGCCTGGTTTGTCAAGGGGAGGCAGGACTGTGTGTTTCTGGGTGTTTTTTGTTTCTAAGGGGTGTGGGATTTAATGGCAGAATTCTGCCATTATTCTAAACCTGTATAACTTTTTTTTAAACCTGTATAACTTGAATAAATAGTTTCTTTCCTTTTCATAAGACTCTGGCATTGGGAGTCATGGTTCTTATCGGCAGCAGGCACTAGAACCCAGAAGTTCTGTTATACTAGTCCAATATGTAGGCCACATTACTATGGATCGTTCTTTTGAGCCCAAAATGTGCCTCTTTATGACACATGCCCCTCAAACCTAGTTCAGACCTCTAGGACAACACGGAAAGCCCCAAGTCATGGAGAGAACCCCAAATATTCGAAGGTGGCAGTTACCAACCCCCCCACATCCACTAAAGAAATTCTTTGAAATTTGGTCACACTGGGAAATGTGAACAAAATTTCTTGTTACTCAAGAAGCCTTTTTCAAGCATTTGGCAGAGACGTACTTGATGAGATTGACAAACGGTGGCGACTGGGCAGGACAGAGGAAGTGTTTCCTCTTCTCCTTTGAGTCATGGGGGTGGTTGCTCTCCCTCTTTCATACACTGGGACAAGATACTTTGTTTACTTTGTTTGCATTCACATTGCTTTGTAAAAGAGTTTTTTTGTTGTGCCTCTGGGAGGGAAAGAGGACTCGACGGCTGTCACATGTGTCACCAAGGACTCCCAGTTGCCTTGTCTCATGATAGAGGAGAGCTGTAGGAACTGTTGCTGAAGAGTCTTTCCCTCCTCATCCCTCTGGGCTCTCTCTTGGGGCTGTTTCATGCTGACTAGTGGTTTTAACTGTGGACTGCTGGAGCCCCTCTGCCCACAGATGCAGAAAGCCAGCGGTGCCTGGAGTTTGTTTACATCCCCAGCCATGATTCTCAGCTAAGGACTGGTCAGCACAAGAACATGACAGCACAGCTAGCTCACTTGCCTTGAGGGAGAAGAAACTCTGAGGCATAAAAATGTATACTCCAGAGCTCCCTATTGGATCAGTCTGAGGCTAGAACTTCTGAAACTGCATACTTGCTTGGTGTTTCCCCATCCCTAACCTGCTTTTTCCATTTCCTTCTGGTCTCTCCTAGGAGTCCTTCCTTAGGAAATCACTTGCAGGAAACTCATCTCAGAGTGTGTTTCCAACTCAGGTGGTTGGTATTCTGAGGGATTTTAGGACTGGCTCCCATGATGGTCTTGAAACTCCTGCCAGCTATCCTTCTACTCTGCTTCATGACAATAGAGATTTAAATTCATAGCCATTGCTCTAAAACAAAGTGTGCCTAAGTGCTGTCTGAACTTTGCTCTGTAAGGATATCTACAAGTGTGTTCTCAAGAAAACTGGTGCAGAGCCCATGAATCTGTCTAGAGACCCAGTGGCCTTGCTCTATCACTTTGATTTATTTAGGTTGTCCCTTTGCATGTGTATAGGCCTGGGCAAATGGATTTTTGCTTGCCAAAATCCAAGGAGACTTTGAGTCAAGTTATGTCCTTTTAGATTTAAAAGGAAACCAGAACCCCCCTCTTGGTTTTGGAGTACTCCTGCTCCCTGTTTTCTGCCAGACTAAGCAGCAGGCAGCAGGCTCACCTTGTCTGCTCCAGCTGGAGTGAGCACACCCAGTGCAGACTCCAGGGCCCAGCAAGCTCTGAGATTAAGAGTTCATCTTCAGGAATGCACATAATCTGTGACTAAGTTTTGGTCTGTGCACTTACTAGGAACTCTTTGACCAGTGTCCATCTCTTGATGTCCTAAAATTTCTACCTGAGTTTTGTTAAAAGAATTGAAGTTTGATTTGGTCCAAAGAGAGGAGTCACTCCCAATTTGGGGCCTTATCTGTAAAAGGAGGATGATTATGCCTTTTTTTGCTTGAAGGCAGAGAGTTGGACTAGATAGTCTTTCAAAGTCCCTTTTTATTCTAGGAAGTAATTCTTGCCTCTTTTGCAAGTCAAAAAATGCATATATGGAGAGAGACAAGCAGGGCTGCCTAGAGATTGACTCTCAAAGCTCCAGTTGCCTAGCAACAGCTGAGGGGCCTGGGGTAGGGATTCAACTCTGCTTCCCCAGGGGTTTGAACCCAACTTCTCAAAAATTGCTGGTGCTGCATTCTCACACAAATCCCTATATGGTGGGCATTTGCACACACACTGAGTGCATGGTGCCTAAAGTCCACATGTTCATTGCTTGAACACAAGGCTAGCTTCTGGCTTGCACTAAAAGAATATTGAGTAGCAGGTAAGCAAGTGCCTCAGCTGATATTTACATCCAAGGTGTGGCCAGCAGTAATGATATGTGACCTCTCTGTGGGATAGTGTGAACAGAGAGGATGATGTCCTCTTACCTGTTGCTTAGAAAGTTTTCCAGTAAAGCCCATTTCTTGGTCTATACTGTGTGACTTTGACTACCTTATCTCAGTGTTAAAAAGTGAATTCATCTTATAAGTTAACAAATCTTGAGTGGGAGCACCCTGCTTGACACATGTTCTGAAATACCTTGGTAGACACTCAACTTGGCAATGGTTTCTTTTTTCATTTAGCTGATTGTATTACTGGAGTAAAATAGCCAAAGGATTATCCGAAGGATAAAGAGAGGTTCTTATAATGAAAAAATATGTACGTACTCCTATTTGGTACCTGAGTAAGTGACTGATATGTGTGGTTGGGTGTTGGGGTCATGTACTCTCCTAGGGATGTACTGTCCCAATGGCTATTGGATCACAATTTCTTTTCCCTTCAGAAAGGAAAGGCACTCTCAAAGAAGGAGGAATAAATATGTTCAGCTAAAGCTTGCCTAAAAGGACAGGTCATTAAAAAGAAAGTATTTCTTTACATCTAAGATTCATAGAGAGATTCTGAGACATGTTGAGAGAGATAACAGATATGTGAGTGATCCCTCCACAACTCTTCTTAAAGGGGAAGAACTTCTTAATGATCAACCAAGACAGAAATAGCACTCTTCAGTTGTGTGGGAGAAAATGAAGAGGTTGCTTTCCTTTTGCCTCATGAACCTGGGTGTGGCAGTCACTGAGCTCTGAGACGCATCATTCCAGAAATGGGAGGAGGAAAGCCAGAGTCTCTGGCAGCTGGGGATGAGCATTTCTTCCATGTAATTAAGTCTCACATTGCTCTTTGAAAGTGAGCAATGGGGATGGAGTTTCAGGTCACCATCTCCATCCTTGGAAAGGTTGTTGTCAGTGCTGACAACAAAGTTCTTAAAAAACTTTCATAAAGAGCCCTGGCTGGTGTAGCTCAGTGGACTGAGCACTGGCCTGCGAACCACAGGGTCACCAGTTGATTCCCAGTCAGAGCACATGCCTGGGTTGTGGGCCAGGTCCCCAGTGGGGTGTGTGTGAGAGGCAACCACACATTAATGTTTCTCTCTCTTTCTCCCTCGCTTTCCCTCTGTCTGAAAATAAAAATAAATAAAATCTTTAAAAATTGTTCACAAAGAGAAAAACCCCACTTTCAACGTTTGTGAAAGCCAGGTTTTCCTTAAGATCAAGTATGAGCCACAGGACTTCTCCTCTCTCTGTTTGTCTGTATGACCCTCGAGTGGGCCTATTGTAGTTTTGTGGGGTGTGTGTGTGTGAGACTTAAGGCCCATGGTTCATTTAGAAATGCCCACCAGAGCTCATCGACCCTGATTGTTCACAATCTCTTGCACCTATTTTTGCCTCCATGGACACCTGGTGTTGGGTGGAGAGACACATTAGTCGACCCTGCAGAGCTGGCCCTTGGCCCGGAGCTGGAAACATACTTAGCCTCTAAAGCCAGAGCAAACACTCCAGCTGCCTCTGGAGCTGCTGCAGATGTCCCAGAATGCCTCAGAGTACAGTTGCCATACAAATCTGTGGTTGCCTGAAAGGGAAGATATTGAGTAATGAGTCACAGTATTTTGAACCCTAAAACAGTATGGACCAGAGGATTATCTATTTCTTGTACTTAAATTCTGCCTTGTTCTGAAGAAGATTAAGATGAAGGTAAAGAAAAACTTAGCACCCATACATATATTTTGCCATACATTTTATCTGTATTTCCTAGCAGCCCATGCAAAAAGGGACACACAATCAGTTATATCATAGTGCCCACAAGATAAAAGGAAGCCAATTGTTCAGAGAAGCATATCTGCAGCTATTCCAGAGACTAGAGAGACATTTATTTTCTGGATCTTAAAATGAGACACAATAGGTGGAGAGTCACAAGTCAATGTCACCAGGATAGTCAATAGATGGTGAGTTTTGTTGCAATGGGATTAGCTTTCAAAAAGCCCAAGGGCTATTGTATCAACATTTCTTTTCCCTTCAGGAAGGAAAGGCACTCCCAAAGAGGGAAGTAGGTTCAGCAAAAGCTTGCCCAAATGGACAGGCCATTTAAAAGAAAGTGTCTCTCTCCATCTAAAATCAAAAAGAGATTCTGAGACATGTTGAGGCAAGATAACCCGCATGTAAGTGACCCCCTCCTCAGCTCTTCTTAAGGAGGGAAATCTTCTTAATGATCAATTGAGTTTTAAAGAAGTTTCACAAAGAGAAAAACCTCACTTTCAATGTTTGTGAGAGCCAGGTTTTCACTAAAATCATGTATAAGCCACAGGAATTCTTCTTCCTCTGTTTGTAGGATCCTCAAGTGGGGCTATTATTTTGAGGAACAAAGTACAAAGGAGGTTTAAAGGCTTATGGTGGGGAAAAATTACAATATTCAGGGGGAACTCAAAGCCCTTCCCAGCTCTAGTAAAAAGAGAGTCATAGATAATGTTGGGGACAAAGTGACACCATTGGGAGGCCTTTTGGGTGGGAAGTAGAACTTCTGGGGGATGAGAGAAGCACTACAAACAAAACAGGATTGGGGCCTCCCTCACTTGTCCCTTTCTGCTCTGTTCTTCTCCCTTTTGGCCTATACCTCTCATAGGATAGGAGAGGCTGAAGCCTATTTCACTCAGAAGGAGCTGGCACACTCTCTGTCATCCCCCAAAAGCAGGTGGGAGCCCAGGAGGGCTCATGGAGGGAGCCAGGCCAAGGTCTGTGTCTCCTGTAGGTAAAGGCATCCCCTGGCTCACATGAGAGCCTAGCCAGCTCATCAGGGAGGAGCCCAGGTGGGATCCTGGAATAGAAGCACTGGTTGGTAATGATTGTATTCTGAGTTCGTGTCTTCCTCCCCTGGGAAGCCCCAGCTGAGGTGGTGGCCAGTCAGAATGTAACTAACTCAGTAGGACTATTGAACCACCTACTAAATCCCTGGCTTGGAGGTCTGAGGAAAGGCTGATTTGTGAGTAAAATACCCAGAGAGTGGAAGAGATCCAAAAATGTTCATTACATTCAACAGATATATGTTTTTAAAGGGCTTGGAAAATTCAGCATTATACCTAGTTACCTAGGAATGAAGAGCTACTTAGAAAAGTGCAATAAATAGCCCTGGCTGGTGTGGCTCATTGGATTGAGTGTCAGCCTGCAAACCAAAAGGTCACTGGTTCGATTCCCAGTCAGGGCACGTGCCTGGGTGACAGGTTAGGGCCCCAGTAGGGGGCACGCTAGAGGCAACCACACATTAATGTTTTCTGCTTCCCTTTCTCCCTCCCTTCCCCATGTCTAAAATTAAAAATAAATAAAATCTTTAAAAAAAAGAAAAAAGTACAATAAATAATGTAGGTCTGATTCTTAATCTTTTGTTTTCTCAATCACTGACCCATTTTAAACTATGATGAAAACCACTACTCTTCCCCTGAGAAAATACACATGTGTGCTCAATTTTGGGAAGTTTATAGACCCAGTAAGGGCCATGCATGGACGCTATTTTGTAATTATTGTAATATGTGGATGGGATTTTGGCCCAAATAGGGTGGTGATGTGGTGACCCAGTTCTTTATGTTAGTTCTCCTTATTTGTGACCTGTTGGACTAGACTTTACCATTATTTGTAAATCAAAACAATGAACAAGAAAGACAATTTGTGGAAAATGAGCTGAAAGGGGATCATTGCATCCTTGCTTTCAACTTGCACACCTATGACTTATGTCTCTGCCTTGACAACAAAGCATTATCAGGCCTGAAAGAGATGCGCTGACTTTCTAGGGAAGTGGAAGCTCCCTTTTTTCCCATGACGTCACAGCGTCCTTGAACGACATCACAGTGCCAGTGCATTCCACAGCCTCAGACAGGGCCAGTGGCCGCACTCACCACTCCGGCCTCGGGGTTTCTCTTTCTTCCGTTGCTAAAGGTGGAGGCCAAGGTGGAGGAGCAGCTCTCATCGTACAAGGCTGTCCTGCCGTCGTTGATGGCTGAGTTGATGGAGATGGTCCACATGCTGGAGGCATAGCCATCGCAGTTGCAGTCGTCGTAGCTGCCGCCATCCCCAGAGGCCCACACATAGATGCTGCCTTTGCCACCTCGGCCCTGTGGGAGGACAGAGGAGATACTGCCAACTCCCGCGCTTGTGGGCACTGGGGTCTGCAAGAAGATCCTGCCAGGGTTTGGGGGTCCTGGCCTGGGAGTGACTGGACTTGGGCTTTATGAGCAGCTCAATGAAATGACTGGGTTCTGTTCTGTCTGCCCATGAAAACCACTGTCATCTAGTAGGGCACCGTGATTATCTTTTTTTCCAGGAAGGATTTAGTATATATAAAGTCATCCAAATTTACAATTTAAGCTGGAAATAAGGTGATGAGAAAAACTGGAAGAATCTCTTTAACATTTATAAATGAAATACTTTTAAAAAGTCAAAGTATAGGGAAAGGAAAATGAAAAAAATCCCCATAGGTATAATCATTATCCAATTCTTGTGTATCCTTTCAGACATTTTTTCAGCAAAAAATGGAAGTATATGTTTATACTTAGCTATATAATGTAGAAAAATATTTATATCTTTTATTTTATATAGTCACATATCTTTTGTATAAAAATTTATATATGTAGACATTGTAAATATGAAATACATATTTTATGCCAAAACATATATTACAAACATACTTATATATACACATGCATATGTGTGTACACACACACACATGTACATGTACAGGGTGGGGCAAAAGTACATTTACAATTGTTCATATGGAAAATAATACAATAATTGTAACCCTGGCTGGTATGGCTCAGTGGATTGAGGGCTGGCCTGTAAACCGAAGGGTCACCGGTTCGATTCCCAGTCGGGGCACATGCTTGGGTTGTGGGCCAGGTCCCCAGTAGGGCCCACGCGAGAGGCAACCACACATTGATGTTTCTTTCCCTCTCTTTCTCCCTCCCTTCCCCTCTCTCTAAAAATAAAATAAAATAAAGATTTCTAAAAACTTTAAGAAGAAAAGAAAGAAAATGATACAATAATTAATAAATAATAATACAAGAATAAACTGTTTCATGTACTCACAAGTGTAAACATACTTTTGCTCCACCCTGTATATGCATGTGTACAAAACATATGTAGATATATGTATATATACATGTAAATATGTGCCTATATACATGTATACATTTTTTACTCAATTGGATCATACTAGAATTCTTTTAAGCATGGTATTATATGATATTTTACTTATGCAGGGGAACACCAAATATAGAGAAAAAATCTAATATGATCAAGTAAAGCAGAGCAAAAATAACTTTAAACACATAATGATATGTACAATGTTATCATATGCTAATTAGTTATAAATGCCAAGCTTAGTCATAAATACCTATAGTTAGCTTTGTTTTTCTGGTTTGAGCAGAACTTTTTTTTCCTGTTCCCTGTCTTCTAGGAGTATTTTCTCCACTTTCACCACCCAGGAGTGGCCATTCCTTTTGGATTCCTGTGTTCTGATCCAGGGTGATAGGGCTGGGGCTATTCTGTTTTCCCCTGTGTGCTGAGTAGAGGAGAGGAGAGCAGCGCTGCTGTGTGGGAGGTCAGCAGCAGGTGTACAGCCTCCCCTTCTCCACAGCCTGGCCCAGGCCACTAGGAAACCTTCTAGGGGCAAGAAGACAAGCAATGGCAGAGAAAGATTGTCCCTGCATGGCCACCAGGGATCCACGGTCCTGACTCAGTGGTTTTTAAGGGCGGAGATGCCAGAAGGAGAGAAGATGACTGAACTACTTCCAACGTCTCTGCCTCCTTCCTGACTGTGAGAAGTGACATTTCAATTGCTTCTAACAGTATCTGGAGTTAATTAGCTTGTGATTGATTGAGTTGATATGTTAACAATGATTTATTCAATCACTAGCTGAGAACTGTCCTCAGAGTCTTTGGTAAATCTTTGTTGGAAAAACTCCACCAAAACAAGCAACTGCTCTCAAAAACGAAGACAGAGAGGGAAACAGATCATCCTTACAGCTGGTGCAGGGGATCACTCTCTCAAACAGACTCAGATGTGAGCTCATTGTCAAGAAATGGCACCCTCTGAAAGTGAAACATATGTAGATCGGGGTAAATGGATCTTTTCCCTGAATCAGTCCACAGGTGGGTGGCTAGAGAGATGAAGCCACTTTTGCTAAAAGGAAATCAATGCTTGGTGTAGGTAGTGAGGCAGACTGATAGTGACTAATTTTTCAGGGTTCTCTGTATTCATGCCCCTTTATGTCTTTGCAGTCCTGCCCACCAAGAGGAGAGGTCCACTTCCCACCCTTTGATTCAGGGATGGCTTCTTGTCTTCCTTTGGCTAACAGACTGTGGTGGAAAGTGATGCTGTGTCAGTTCTCAACATAGGTCTCAAGAAACCCTAAATACTTTTCAGAACTCTGCATCATGAAAACAAATCTGAGCTTACCTGCTAGTTGATGACAGATAGAGCCCAGTCAAATTCACTGCCCTAGCGCATAGCCCGTAACTACCAGACTTGTGGGGAGAGGCCATTCTATGTGTCTGTAGTTCCCCCTCTCGCTGACCATAGATGCATGAGCAAGCCCAGCTCAGATTAGCTGAGGCTGGTCCAGATTGGCAGAGTAACCCAGCCGACCTGTAGACTATAAACACACTTGAATAGTGGTTATTTTAAGGTGCTGAATTTTGAGGCAGTTATGTGATCTAGCTCACTGATACAAAGAGAGCAACTTTGAAGAGTAACTGGTAAATGTTAGTTTTGTATTTCAGTACATATAAGATTTGCCCACAAGAATACTTTCCTAGGAATATTAAGCTTCATTTTTTTTCAATATTAATTACATCCTTGTTTCTAATGACTGGAATATTAGCACCAGTAAGATGGGCCGGTGAGGAAAAAACCCTAGTTTTGGGGGCAGATGAGTGGGGATGGGACATCTATAAGAGGACTAAAAGCTGGTTATGGGAGGGGTCTGTTGATGGCCTGTCGCACTTTCCTGTGGTAAAAATAATATAAACAGATCCACTTTACAATAGATTCAGAACTGCCATCCCAGAAGATCTGTCTTATACTCTCACTTCTCAGGCCTTTAGAATGTTAAAATGGGGCATAAAGCAACATTGCATATCAAACAACTGTTTGTAAAAATGACAAGAAAGCAGATACTATGACTGCAGACTTAAAATGAAAAACATTCTTTAGAATTAGTTCACTATGTTAGCTTATCTGCACCTATAGAAATTTCTTCCTTCTATTGATGTAATTGTTCTCCTTCCCTTTCTCATAAATATCCCTTGCCTTTGCCTCCTAATCAGAGCATTTTGAGTTTCTACCTGAATCAGTGCTTCCTGAATAGCTATTCTTTTGGATCTCAAATAAATGCTTGTTGTCTCTCACTTTGCCCTTTTCTTTTTAGGTTAATACTGTTAAAACGATGCCCCAAGATCCAGTTCTGCCCCCAGCTTCACCTACACAGAAACTGGGCAGCAGTCAAGATACAACAACTATGACCCACATTCCAATAGCAATCAGTTGGAAGAAACTAGGGTGATAATCATAGCAAGCACTTCTGTGGTACTTTCTCTACGTCAGGGACTGCTCTAAGTACTTTAAATACTTACCTATTGGACCCTTACAGCAATCCTATATGTCAACGCCAATTATACTAGCTACATGAAGGATAAAAAAACTTAGGAAGAAACTCAACAAACTGAAGAAAAAGAGCTAAGTACTAAATAAGACTTTGAAACTCTATGGAAGGACAGATGACTTGACCTATTGGGAAGACACATGAACATGTCATGTTCTTGGATAGGCAACATCACAGCGATGTCAATTTTCTCCAAGTTAACTTATAAATTTAATGCCATCCTAATGATTATACTGTATCATTTGAGATTCAGTTGGTCAAACATTGCTGTACTGAGCAGTTCAACAGAGGGAATTTTATCTAGGGAACAAGTGGTAAAGAAGAGCCAAAAACCCAAACGGGGCATGGGGGATCACTCAGAATTTAAATTGGGAGGAGATGGTTAAGGAGCCTGAATTGTGGGTGGAAGCTGGACCCATGAGGGTGGGCTGTCCTCTGGGGGTGTTCCACTCTTACTCTTCAGTGCATGGTCAGAGAATAGAATGTCAGATCTACCCTCATTCTGGACATTGGAATTGCCTGTTCCTCTTCTATTCCCCTTAGTACATTTTTTCTTTTATTTTGTAAAAGTACATAATTTTATGGCATTTTTTCCATTACCATTTATCTCCCTTATGCCCCCTTCCATATCCACCCACCCCCTCCACCCTGCAATCACCACACTGTTGTCCATGAACATGAGTCCTTTTTTTTTTTTGCTCGATCCCTCCACCCCCTAACTACCCTCCCATCAGAGCTGTCAGCCTGCCTACTCTCTATCTATGAGTCTATCTCTATTTTGCTTGTTAGTTCAGTTTGTTCATTAGATTCCACATTATATGTTTTTTTCTGACTGGCTTATTTAGCATAATGTTCTCCAGGTTCATCCATGCAAAGGGTAGAATTTTCCTATTTTTTACTGCCAAGTAGTATTCCATTTTGTAACTACACCATAGCTGTTTTATCCATCCATCTACTGATGGCCACTTGGGCTGCTTCTAAATCTGGGCTATTGTAAATAATGCTGCAATGAACATAGGGGTGCTTATATCCTTTTGAGTTAGTGTTTTGGGTTTCTTTGGATAAATTCCCAGAAGTGGAATCACAGGGTCATAAAGCAGTCGCATTTTAAATTTTTTGAGGTAACTTCATACTGCTTTCCACTGTGGCTGCACCAACCTGTATTCCCACCAACAGTGCAAAAGTTTTCCCCTTTCTCCACATCCTCGCCAGCACTTGTTTGTTGATAAATTGGTGATAGCCATTCTGACTAGTGTGAAGTGATATCTCATTGTGGTTTTCTTAGAAGTATATTTTATTGATTATGCTACTACAGTTTTCCAAATTTCCCCCCCTTTATCCCCTCTCCACCCTGCATGCCGACCCGTCCAGCACTCCCCTCCTTAGTTCATGTCCATGGGTTGTACTTATAAGTTCTTTGAATTCTCTGTTTCCTATACCATTTTTGGCCTCTCCCCGTCTATTTTATGCCTACCAATTATGCTGCTTCTTCCCTGTACCTTTCCCCCTCTATTCCTCCCTTCCCTCTCCCCACTGAAAACCCTCCATGTGATGTCCGTTTCTCTGATTCTGTTCCTGTTCTACTTATTTGCTTAGTTTTTGTTTTCATTGTTTTTCATTTTTTAGGCTGTTTTTTTTTTTTAGGCTCAGTTCTTGATAGTTGTGAATTTGTTTTCATTTTACTATTCATATTTTTTATCTTCTTTTTCTTAGATAAGTCCCTTTAATGTTTCATATAATACGGCTTGGTGATGATGAACTCCTTTAACTTGACCTTATCTGGGAAGCACTTCATCTGCTCTTCCACTCTAAATGATAGTTTTGCTGGATAGAGTAATCTTGGATGGAGGTCCTTGCCTTTCATGAATTCAGATACTTTTTCCCAGCCCCTTCTTGCGTGCAAGGTTTCTTTTGAGAAATCACCTGGAAGTCTTATGGGGACTCCTTTGTAGGTAACTCTCTCCTTTCCTCTTGCTGCTTTTAAGATTCTCTCTTTATCTTTAATCTTGGGTAACTTTATGATGATATGCTTTTGTGTGTTCCTCTTTGGGTCCAACTTCTTTGGGACTCTCTGAGCTTCCTGGACTTCCTGGAAGTCTATTTCCTTCACCAGGTTGGGGAAGGAAATATTTTTATTTGTTCAAATAACAAATATAATAGACACCACTTCATTATTTGTTCAAGTAAGTTTTCAATTTCTTGCTCTTCCTCTTCTCCTTCTGGCACCCCTATAATTTGGATATTGGAATGTTTCAGGTTGTCCCAGAGGTTCCTCAGCCTCTCTTCACTTTTTTGAATTCTTATTTCTTCATTCTATTATGGTTAGATGTTTATTTCTTCCTTTTGTTCCAAATTGTTGATTTGAGTCCTGGTTTCTTCCTATCACCATTAGTTCCTTGAATATTTTGCTTTATTTCATTTTGGGTATCTTTCATTTGTTCTTTCAATTTTCAACCAAGTTCAATTAGTTCTGTTGACCCTTTTGGTACGAGCACTCTTTCCGCCGCGACACTCCTGCTGTACGAGGTGAGCCATTGTGAGCCATTGTATGGGCGCTGGATATATCCGGCACCCGTATCGAAAGGGTTAAATTCTCCATTAGATAGGTTGGCTATGTCCTCATCACTTAGCTCTCTTTCTGAAGTTTTCCTCTTTTTTTCATTTTGGCTCAATTTCTTTGTTTCAGTGTACCTCTTAAGTTGTAAGGGGGCAGAGCCTTAGGTGTTCACTAGGGTAGGTCAACCCTCCTTGCTGCGAGTTTCGGTGCTGTCTGTGGGGGAGGGGCCAGAGAGGGAACAATGCAGCTCACCTGCTCAGCTCTAGCCCACTTTGCAATGAACCCTCATGTGATACTGGGAGTTTCTCCCATGGGGGCTACCCCCACTATAGTCCATAGTCAACTCTGAGTCCCAGTTTCCTGTTCAACCAGCCTCGCCCTTGTTGTCAGCCACCTTGCCACAGGTTCTCTCTGTCGCCATCTTACTAGTCTGTTTGGGATGGTTCACTGTTTCTTTAATTCCTTGGTTGTCAGAGTTCCATGCAGTTTGATTTTCTGGAACTTCTGGTTGTTTATTGATTTTAGATTGGTTGTTATCCTCCTTTTGGTTGTTTGAGGAAGTGAAGGGTTTCTACCTATGTCTTCATCTTGGCTAGAACTCCTGGTAACTCATTATGGTTTTAATTTGCATTTCTCTGATGATTAGTCACCTGGAGCATCTTTTCATATGTCTATTGACCATCTATATGTCCTCTTTGGAGAGGTGTCTATTCAGGTCCTTTGCCCATTTTTTAATTGGATTGTTTGTGTTTTGTAAGTCCTTTATAAATTTTGGATATTAATCCCCTATCAGATGTATTGGCAAATATGTTCTCCCATTCAGTGGGTTGTCTTTTTATTTTGTGATGGTTTCCTTTGCAGTGCAAAACCTTTTTTTGTTTGATGTAGTCCCATTTATTTATTTTTTCTTTTGTTTCCCTTCCCTGAGGAGATACATCAGAAAAAAAATGTTGCTATAAGCAGTGCCCAAGATTTTACTGCCTATGTTTTCTTCTAGGGTTTTTATGGTTTCAGGTCTAACTAAAGACTAAATGGATTTAAGTGTTTAATCCATTTTAAGTTTATTCTTGTGTGTGGCATGAGAAGGTAGTCTAGTTTCAATTTTTTTTGCATTATCTGTCCAATTTTCCCAACACCACTTACTGAATAAACTGTCTGTAGCCCATACTGCTTGCTTCCTCTGTCAAATATTAATTGACTATAAAGATTTTGGTTTATTTCTGGCCTCTCTATTCTGTTCCATTCATCTAAGTGTGTGTTTTATGCCAGTACCATGCTGTTTTGATTACTATGGCCTTGTAGTATAATTTGATATCAGGTACCATGATTCCTCCAACTTTGTTCTTCTTTCTCAAGATCAGTGTTGCTATTCAGGGGCTTTTGTAGTTTCATAAAATTTTAAAAATATTTCTTCTAGTTCTGTGATATATGTCATTGATGTCTTGATGGGAATTGCATTGAATCTATAGCTTGTTTTGGGTATATGGACATTTTAATGACGTTAATTCTTCCTATCCATGAACATGGTATGTACATCCACTTATTTGTACCTTCTTCAATTTCTTCAGTATGTCATAACTTTTATAGTACAGACCTTTTACATCTTTAATTAAATTTATTCCTAGGCATTTTATTCTTTTTGAAGCAAGTATGAATGGGATTATTTTCTTAATTTTCCTTTCTGATAGTTCATTATTGGAATATTAAAATGCAAATGATTTCTGGATATTAATTTTGCATCCTGATACTTTACTGAATTCATTTATCAGTTCTAGTTGTTTCTTGGTGGAATCTTTTTGGTTCTCTATGTACAGTATCATGTCATCTGCCAATAAAGACAGTTTTACTTCTTCTTTTCCAATTTGGGTGCCTTTTATTTCTTCTTTTTTTCCAATTGCTATGGGTAAGACTTCCAGTACCATGTTGAATAAGAGTGGTAAAAGGGACATCCCTGTCTTGTTCCCAATCTTAAGGGGAACACTGGAGTGCAGTTTTACCCATTGAGTATGAACTAGCATTGGGTTTGTCATATGTGGCCTTTATTATGTTTAGATACATTCCCTCTCTTCTCACTTTGTTGAGAGTTTTTTACCATAAATGGGTGCTGGATTTTATTTGCTTTTTCTGCATTTATTGATATGATCATGTGGTTTTTATCCTTCATTTTGTTTATGTGGTATATCACATTTATTTGTGAATGTTGTACTAACTTTGCATTCCTGGGATAAATCCCACTTGATCATAGACTATGATCTTTTTGATATATTGCTATATTTGGTTTGCTAATATTTTGGCATCTTAGCCAAAGAGGGTCTTAGCATATATGTTCATCAGGGATATTGGCCAATCATTTTCTTTTTTTGTAGTATCTTTATCTGGTTTTGGAATTAAGATAATGCTGGCCTTGGAAGTATTCACTTCTCTTGAATTTTTTTTTTATGACCTGGGCATCCATTTCTGGATATTTATTCAAAATAATTTAAATTAGCATCTCAAAGAGATTTTAAAGTTTCTTTCTTTTTTTTAAATTACTTTATTTTTGTTCATTTACAATTGTCTGCATTTTCCCCCACCACTCCCCCCCAACCCAGCCAAACCCACCCCCCTCCTCTGCTCCCACCCTCCCCCTTGGTTATGTCCATGTATCCTTTATAGTGTTTCCTGGAAACCTTTCCCCACACTGTTCCCTCCCCCTTCCCCTCTGGCCATTGTTAGATAGGTCTTAATTTCAATGTCTCTGGTTGTATTTTGTTTGCTGTGATACCACCTGACACCGGTCAGAATAGCCATCATAAACAAATTAACAGGCAAGTATTGGAGAGGATGTGGAGAAAAGGGAACCCTAGTGCACTGTTGGTGGGATTGTAGACTGGTGCAGCCACTGTGGAAAACAGTATGGAATTTCCTCAGAAAACTAAACATGGAATTGCCTTTTGATCCAGCAATTCCACTGCTGGAATTATACCCTAAGAGCCCTGAAACACCAATCCAAAAGAACCTATGCACCCCAGTGTTCATAGCAGCACAATTTACAATAGCCAAGTGCTGGAAGCAACCTATGTGCCCATCAGTCAATGAGTGCATCAAAAAACTATGGTACATTTACACAATGGAATTCTACGCAGCAGAGAGAAAGAAGGAGATCCTACCCTTTGCAACAGCATGGATGGAACTAGAGAGGATTATGCTAAGTGAAATAAGCCACACTGTGGGGGAGAAATACCACATGATCTCACCTTTAACTGGAACATAATCAATAAAAGAAAACAGCAAACAAAATACAACCAGAGTCCTGAATTTTTTGAAATCATTTGAGAGAGGCATTAGTTCTCAAAATGTTTGGTAAAATTTACCTGTGAAGCCATCTGGTCCTGAGCTTTTGTTTGTTGAGTGTTTTTTGATTACTGCTTCAGTTTCACTAGGTGTAATCAGTTTATTCAGATTCTGTGACTCTTTCTGATTTAGTTTCATAAGATTTTTTGTAGGTATTTATCCATTTCATCCAGTTTGTTGGCATATAGTTGTTCAAAATATTTTCTTACAATTCTATGAATTTCTTCAGTGTCAGTTATTTTTCCTCTTCCATTTCTGATTTTATTTATTTGGGTCCCCTCTCCTTTTTCCTTGATGAGTCTGGTTAAAGGTTTGTCAATCTTGTTTATCTTTTCAAAGAACCAGTTCTTGGGTTCATTGATCTTTTGTATCATTTTTTTTAGACTCTATTTTGTTTATTTCTGCTCTGATCTTTATTATTTCCTTCCTTTCTTTTTTTTTTTGTTCCCTTAAGTTTAAAGCTAGATTGTTTATTTGAGATTTTCCTTGTTTGTTTTGAGATAGGCCTGTATGCTGTGAATTTTCCTCGTAGGATTGCTTTCCCTGTATCTCAAAGATTGAGTTATTGTGTCCTCATTTTCATTTGTTTCAACATATCCCTTGATTTCTTCCTTGAATTCATTGTTCAATAACATGTTATTTAGCTTCCATGACTTTGTGTGTGTTTATAGTTTTTTTCTTGTGATTGAATTCTAGTTTCACAGCATTTTGGTCAGAGAAGATGCTTGATATGATTTCAATCTTCTGAAATTTATTGAGATTTGTTTTGTGTCCTAAGGTGTGGCTATCCTAGAAAATGTTCCGTGTACACTTGTAAAGTATATATATTCTTCTGCTTTGGAGTGAAGTGCTCTGTAGATATCAATTAAATCCATTTGATCTAGCGTGTCATTAAAGGCCGCTGTCTGCTTGTTCATTTTCTATATGGAAGATCTATCCATTGATGTTAAAATCCCCTACTATGACTGTATTTCTGTTGATCTCTCCCTTTATGTCCATTGAAATTTGCTTTATATATTTAGGTGCACCTATGTTGGTTGCTTAA
>VMDR010009543.1:0-33151 GCA_007922815.1 Macrotus californicus
CCAGAGCTGTGTCCTCTACTATTCTTCGCTGGCACAAAACTGACTAGTTTCCAATACAAGCACACCTGGTTTTATTGCTGTTTTCTTTATTGCACTTCACAGATTTACTTCTTTTATTCTTTTATTTTGTTTCTTCTATTACAGTTGACATTCAACGTTATTGCATATTAGTTCCAGGTGTACGGTATAGTGATTAGACAATTATGTAATTAGAAAGTGATGCCCCCAAGAACTCAGGTACCCACCTGGCACCGTACACAGTTATTACAATACTGTAACTATCTACCCTGTGCTCCACTTCACATCCCCATGACTATTTTGTAAGTGCCAATTTGTGCTTCTTCATCCCGTCACCTTTCTACCAACCTCTCCCCAACACCTGCATCTAGTAACCCTCCATTTGCACTAGGCATCTGTAAGTCTGTTTCTGCTTTGTTCATTCAGTTTGTCCTTTAGATTCCACATATAAGGGAAATGATTTGGTATTTGTCTTTCTCTGTCTGACTAATTTCACTTAGCACAAGACCTGCTTGGTCCACGCACGCTGTCACAATGGTAACATTTCATTCTTTTTTACAGACCAGTAATATCCCATTGTATACATGTACCACATTTTATTTAGCCACCTGTCTATGAACAGACACTTGGGTTGCTTCGTTATATTGGCTAGTGTAAATAATGCTGCAATGAACATAGGGATATATAGATCTTTTTTAATTAGTTTTTTGGGTTTCTCTGAGTATGATGTTGGCTGTAGGTTTGTCATATATGGCCCTTATTATGCTGAGGTATATTCCCTCCCACTTTGCTGAGAGTTTCATCATAAATGGGTGCTGGATTTTGTCAAATTATTTTTTCTCATCTATTAATATGATCATATAATGTTTATTTTTCATTTTATGTGGTGGGTCACATTAATTGATTTGCACATAATGAACCAAGCTTGTGTCCCAGGAGTAAATCCCACTTGATCATGGTGTATGATCCTTTCAATGTACTGCTGAATTTGGTTGCTAATATTGTTGAGGATTTTTACATTCTTCAGGGATATTGGCGAATAATTGTTTTTTAATGTCTTTGTCTGGTTTTAGAATCAGATTAATGCTGGTCTTGCAAAATGAGCTTGGGGGCCTTTTTCCCTTTTGAATTTTTTGGAAAAATTTGAGAATAGGTGTTAATTTCTCTTTGAATGTTTAGTAAAATTCACCTTTTGAAGCCTTCTGGTCCAAAACATTTGTTAGTTGTTTATTTTTAATCGCTTCAATTTCTTTGGTTATAATAGGTCTATTCAGAGTTTGAATTATCTTCATTCAGTACTGGAAAATTGTATGGTTCTAGGAATTTATCCATTTCTTCCAGATTGTCCAATTGGTTATTAGCATAAAGTTGTTAATAGTATTTTCTTATAATCCATTGTGTTTCTGGGGTATCAGTTGTTACTTTTCTTTAATTTCTGATTTTATTTATTTGAGTCCTCTCTCCTTTTTTCTTGATGAGTCTGGTTAAAGTTTATCAATTTTGTTTATCTTTTCAAAGAACCAGCTCTTGGTTTCCTTGATCTTTTGTATTGTTTTCTCAGACTCTATTTGATTTATTTCTGCTCTGATCTTTATTATTTCTTTCCTTCTCCTTACTTGGGGCTTTGTTTGTTGTTCGTTTTTCAGTACCTTACACCTAAATAATTTTAGGACTATATAAATATAACTCCTTAACTGTGAAGGAGTTGAAATTACCTTTGGCCCTTTGAAGGCAAGTGTGTCTGATGTGGCCCCCAGTGAAAATGAGTTTGACATCCCTGGGTTAGACTGTTCATTTGAGCTTTTTCTGTTTTCTTGAAGTAGGTCTGCAATACTATGAATTTCCCTCTTAGACCTGCTGTCGTTATGTCCCATCAATTTTGTGTTGTTGTGTTCCATTTTCATTTGTCTCAAGGTATCTTTTGACTTCTTCCTTGGTCTCATTGTTAATCCATTGTTTACCATGTCATTTAGCTTCCATGTGTTTCTGTGTTTTCAGGGTTTATTTCCTTGTCATTGATTTCTAGTTTCATACCATTGTGGCTGGAGAAGATGCTCGGTATGATTTCAGCCTTCAATTTATTGAAACTGGTTTTGTTTCCTAATACATGGTCATGTTCCTTGTGCACTCAAAAGGAATGTATACTCTGCTGCTTTGGGGTGAAGTGCTCTAAACATGTCAATTAAATCCATGTGGTTTAATGTGCCCTTTAAGGCCGCTGTTTCCTTGTGGATTTTCTGTCGGGAAGGTCTATCCACTGATGCCAATGGGGTGTTAAAATCCTCTACCATGATTACTACTGTTGATCTCTCCCTTTATGTCCATCAATATTTGCTTTATATGTTTAGGTGGTCCTATGTTGGGTGCATAAATGTTATCAAGGGTTATATCTCCTTGTTGGATTGATCCCTTTGTCATTCTGAAACACCCTTCTTTGTCTCTTATTACAGCCTTTCTTTTAAAGTCTCTTTTGTCTGATGTAAGTGTTGCTACCCATCTTTTTTTATTTTCATTGACATCTGCATGAAATTTCTTTTTCCATCCCTTTACTTTCAGTCTGTGTGTGTCTTTCTATCTGAAGTTGGTCTCTTGTAGACAGCTTATTTAAGGGACTTATTTTGGCACCCATTCAGTCACTCTTTGTCTTTTGATTGGAGCATTTAACCCATTTACATTTAAAGTGATTATTAACAGGTGTGGAGTTATTGCCATTTTATTATTCATATTTATGTTCTTTCTTTTCTTAAAAACTCTCTTTGACATTTCTTGTAATACTGGTTTTGTGGTGATGAATTCCTTCACATCCTTTTCTTGTCTGGGAAGCTCTTTATTTCTTCTTCAGTTTTAAATGACAGCCTTTGCTGCATAGCATAGTCTCGGTTGCTGGTACTGCTTTTCATCACTTTGAAAATTTTGTGCCAGTCCTTCCTGTTGAGAAATCTGATGACAGTCTTATGGGAGCTTCCTTGTAGGTAACAAACTGCTTTCTCTTGTCTCTTTTAACATTCTTTGTCTTTAACCTTTGTACTACACATCTTTCTTTTAATGTTCACTCTATGAAGGTTATGCTTTTGTTTGCATTTTACAAATATAAAATAAAATTAAAATATTGGCTACATTTTCATAGAGCATAGGAAAGGTTCTAATAGGCTTGGGGGGAAAAGTTGTATAACTCTTGGTAAACATCACTGCTTTCAGGATGGGTTACATGATTTTTTAAAAAGATTTTATTTATTTATTTTTAGAGAGAGGGGAAAGGAGGGAGAAAGAGGGAGCAAAACATCAATGTGTAGTTGCCCCCCTACTGGAGACCTGGCCTGCAACCCAGGTATGTGCCCTGACTGGGAATCAAACTGGTGGCCCTCTGATCCACAGGCCAGCACTCAATCAACTGAGCCACACCAGCCAGGGCTGGGTTACATGATTTTAACATCTATCCCAATTGTACAAACATAACGTCTGTTCTTGGAACAGTTTATCTGAGAAATAATCATCTATCCTTCAAGATATAGCACCTGAAATTTTGAGAATTAACAACTTTTCTACAGTAGACAGGCACCTAAAACAGCAACTGGTTACTCTCCTACTAATTAATGTAGATGAAGACAGTCAGAGGCAAAATATAAAGGTAATCTGGAGCTTTCCAGATGAAACCTGACTCTGAGATCCTCATTTCTACAAGCTTAGCACATGTACTGTGCAGAGGAATCAACTACCTTATTTCAGGAAGGCACTCTTTGCAGCCTTTCAGATCCACTTCAGGCTGAAGAAAGGAGCACAGCATCAATGGTAGGCATTCCAATCCATTTCCCAGCTTTGCATGTGATTCATTTGGGGACCTTGGTGAAGTAATATTGGTTTTAATTCAAATCACTTCAAAGTAATTTAAATGCCACCTCTCTCACATTCTCGCCAAAACATCCACCGTTCTTTCCTCTTATGTGATAACTCACTTTAGCTGTGTGAGTTTCAGATCCACAGAATTGTTTTCAGGGACATATAAGAGAATTTCTGATTATCTGAGTTAGTTTATTTGTTAATTAAAAGCACATCTGAAGGTTTGGAAAACCTAGTTCACAGAAATCTTTTCCCATTCTGAATGCTCAGAAGTGTTTTGGAACCAGGGAAACTTGGTTTGAAACTCTTTGCCACTCCCAAGAGTTGGGAAAGTTAATCTTTCAGAGTCTCAGTTTTGTCTGTTTTTGGTTTTTAGTCCTCACCTGAGGACGTACTTACTGATTTTAGAGGGAGAGGAAGGAAGGGAGAGAGAAGTATCGAGCTGAAAACATCAATCTTGGGGATCGAACCCAGAGCCTAGGTATGTGCTGTGACCAGGAAACGAAACTGCCACCTTCTGATCTGTGGGACAACACTTAACCGAGCCACCTGGCCAGGACTGGTGTCTTTTTTCTGATCTGCTAACACCGCACTGACTAGCTGTGGTGTTGAAGAGTGTCTGTGTATGTTTACTATGACGAAAAATAAATGGCTGTTTGCTCTGGCTGGCACACTTAATCTGACCTGACCTCTTGGCATCAGGTAGGAAGCTTTCGCTCTCACCTTACTGGGTCTGGCTTTGAGGTCGCTGGTGATACGGAATGGGTTCGGAGCCTTGCTGTGAATCTCCAGGGCAGGCGTTCAGCAAGAATATTTCAGCGTTTTCAATGTGCCGGGTGCAGGAAGTGATGAAAAGTATGAATGCTCTTCTCCAAAAGTGTACTTTCATGTGCACGTATGAAACTTTTTATATACTTTTGTTTGGGGTTTGCAAATGCCCAGAAGACCGTTTATGCACCTTGGATGGAGAAACCTGCTCTGGAGCCCAGGGTCCCTGGGGGGAGAACATCCTTAGGACGAATGTTTTCTGAGATCAATGCTAACTGCGTACAGAGTTCAGGAGAGGTACAAAGGAGTAGTATCCTCTGAATTTTGCCATTAATAATCCTGATTTTTCTGTCATGCTATTTTTTGAATGATAACTGTTACTCAAATGCCGGTCCTATTTGCTGCACATTTCTACTTTAAGTTACTCGGCAGGTAAGTCAGAGAGTGAAGACCTCGATTTAAACGGTAAACAAAGTGTGTATGCGTTTTTAGAGCTACTTAATTCTATCGCTCTCACGCTGAGTCGTCATGTTAGTAGAGCGCCAGGAGGGGTGCAGCTAAACTGTATGAAAAACAGAAGGAAACGCTCAGACAAAATTACTGCAGACATTCCTCTTCCATCCACCTCTGGTGTCCGTGAAGAGCAGGCCTCTTGTCTTTTTCTCCGGAACGCGCTCGTTCCTTTCCTTTAATTAACAGTCATGAAAAAACAGGCCTAAAAATGGTTTCTTGACATTGGATGTGAGATTTGGATGTCACTGAAGCCAGAACAAACTCTTGGTTCTACTATTATTATGCGGCTAACATCCCCCACACTGTTTGCAAATTACAGCTAACTATTCCTCAGCGTGAGTTCAGTCGAGTAGCTTTATTTAAAATTGTATTTTATTGTTTACTCTATTATACAGCTGTCCCAGATTCTTCCCCTTTTGTCCCCCTTCACCCCGGGCCTCCCGCCCACTCCCTCAGGCAATCCCCACACCGTTGTCCCTGCCCGTGGGTCCTGCATGTATGTTCTTTGGCTGCTCCATCTCCTATGCTGTACTTACATCCCCATGGCTATTCTGTAACTACCTATTTGTCCTTCTTAATCCCTCCACCTCTTCACCCATCCCTCCCTGACCCCTCCCATCTGCCAACTGTCAAAATGTTCTCTGTGTCTATGATTCTGCTGCTGTAATGCTTATTTTTTTTTTAGATTCAGTTGTTGATAGATTTGTTGATACCGGTCACGATGTTTCTTCTTTAATTCCGTAGCTGCAGGACTTCCGTTCAGCTCAATTTCCGACGGTTCTGAATGACGGCTGTTCTGTTGTTCAGCTGTAATTTTGATGTCTTATAACTTTTTAGTAAAGGATTTGTCTTTGCCTTAAGCAGCCCTGTCTGTTGTTTCAGTGCATCTCTGTTAACACACCTTTGAAATAACCGCCCTCGGGAGAGCACGTAATCTTCTTAACTCTAGGTAACTTTTTCAAGTGTATTTTTGTGTTTGGTTCTTGGAAGCTCACGGGTTTTACTTCCTGTGCTCTTCTAGTCACGTACATTTTCTATGTGTAGAGGAACTAAAATCTGTTAAAACTTCGGTTGCTGGTGCTCTCGTGTGTGGGCAGCACCGTTCAGCTCACACTTCCAAAAGCTGCTTCGAATGAAGCCTTGAGGAAGAAAACTGAGCCGGGTTTACAGGCTTTGATCCCTGCTTCATGACAGCCTTCTCTGCACCTCATCTGCAGTGGAACAATAACGTGGTGTGCTTGCTGCAAAGCCCGCGTTTCCAGTGGAAACCACCATCTTGTCTCCGACGGAGAAAACCACTGTGTCCGGCTGCTGGGTCGCAGGGGTAAGGCACTTCTTTGCCTGCCCACATCCACCGCAGGGGAGCTGGATTTCAGACAGATGCTGCTTTCTCCTTTTCCTTTATAAAATTATAGCTACGTACTAAGGATTAAATTAATCATAAGACTTTAATTGATTCGTTTTTTATTAAGAAATCAAACCCTGACTGGTGTGGTTCAGTGGATTGAGCACCAGACTGCAAACTAAAGAATCACTGGTTCGATTCCCAGTCAGGGTTCATGCCTGGGTTGCAGGCCAGATCCCGGGTAGGGGGCACATGAGAGGCAACCACACACTGATGTTTCTCTCCTCTCTTTCTCCTTCCCTTCCCCTCTCTAAAAATAAATAAATAAAATCTAAAATAAGAGAAAAGAAAAAGAAATCAAGATTTGGAGCATGATTTTTGGCTCTGAAGAATTGCTTCATCACTGTCTTCTGAATAATCCTTGTTTACTATCACTTCCCCTCATCACCACGGCCCACGCACCCCGATTGCAGAGCATCCTCTTCCTACGCGTTCCGACTCGCCCCCTAACACCCAGGCTGGTGAACTTCTCTGTAACACCTTTTCAAAATCTCCAGCCTAGAGTGATCTCTTCCTCAACTAAGTTCCTACTTATCAGAGAAGCATAGCTAGTCTGAGGTTTGAACCTGAACTCTGCCATGTGACTTGTCAAAGCCAATTTCCTCATCTACGGAGTAGTAATAATGTATAACTTTGTGGGGTTGTTTCGTAAACTAGTGACTATATGTAAAGCTCCTAAAAAGTATTCAAGCAAATGATAGCAAAAATAAAATGAAAATTAACTACATAATTTATATGAAGTACGTAACAGAGGACCTGGCATAGTGATAAGGTTCTCATTAGTAAGCGCTAGAGATTCGCTGTTACTGCTGACTGTTGCTGCTGCTGCTCCTTCCATGCCTACTTGACTACAGTTCATTTGATCTGTAATTCAGGGGCAAATTTACAGTGAAGCTCATCAAGCTGAAGCTTTTGGACTCCTCATTTCCAAACGTTCCCCTTTCCAATGCCCAACGCCCAGATTTCAGTCTATCAATGTATCCTCAAATTTCACAGTTACCAGATGCCGTAGCTACGTCAGTTACAACTGTTCTCTTGGTTTACTCTGCCCCCCCTCTGTCCCACTTCTCCTGTAGGGGAGCACCACGATGGCCCCAGGCATTTTTCCAGGCCCAGAGGGTTGATCTGCCAACACTTTCAGTTCTGGTTCAAGTGGGACTGTTTGTGTGGTCCACGGAAACTGCTGTGTACGGTGGCTGTTACTGCTAGCCACCCTGGCATAGGAATGGCTTGCAAGAACATTCTACCATGCCACTGGACTCTCGAGGATTGTGACAGGAAGTCGTAGGACCCACTGTGAATGTCACTTTGAAGGCCCTATAATGCTACTAAAATGAGGAAGGGGGTTGAAAGAGCGAGTAATGAAGGGGGTTTGTGTCAAAGTGTAAGATTAGGCACTACAAGAAAACTTGAGATGCCCTGAAATCCTACAGCTTAAAACACATTGTGTACCGCATAGAAATCTCTAAGACATACGCCAGGGACCGCACATTTTGGGCAAACTGCATGTTATTTAAATCATCATAACTACAGATCATCTCCAGAATCATCAGAACAGTCATCCGCATCTTCGATCTCACTAGGAATATCTGATAAATTATCGTTAAATACTTCCGGAAGTGTATCAGTTTCGTTGGTTTCCTTCCTTTTTCTGAGAGGGGGCATTTCTAAAAGCACCAGGAACTTGAAGACGAAGACTATTCGAATGACCAAAATACAATGTAACTACAATGCTTTATGGGTTCATGAAATTACATAGTTTTTCGTAGATGGACCTGCATGGTTTCCACCAATGAGATCGCTTCATTCAATGTGGACAAGACAGTGTGTTGACATCTAAGGTCCATAACAGATGGCGCGTGAAAAACGAGAAAACTCGTGAGCGGTCCTTAACAGATGGTGCACGAAACACGCAAAAAACTCGTGAGCGGTACGCAATGTGTTAAATGTGAGGGAAATTTTGGACCGAGTGTTGCCCAAATTTAGCAACAATCCTTAACACTTTGCATAATTTGCCAATAATGAATATTTCATTTTCCTATTTACCAATAACGAATAGTAAAATATGAAGTGAAGAGAAACTGTCCCAAACTATTAATATTAAAATTTGTTATTAACCATGCCAAAGGAAAGTCTTAATGATTCTGTAATTTCCTCAGACAGTATTGCAAAGTCACGGGCATGCGATGAGGTGATCAAAAATACTAAAACATGTAGGAAAGATTATAGAGTACCAAGGGGTTAATAAAAATATTGTTATTTTTCTAGATTTTGTTGTATTTGTATTGCCAGCTTTTTAAATCTATTATATTTTGGTGTTTTTGTTCTCATTCTTAATAAATACTCACTTTGTACCTAATTTTGTATTTGTTTTCTTAATGAGGCCTGAATATTGTATCAGCTTCAGGCTTCGCAAAGCTTAGATTCGCTCCAATCACAGTCTTTCTTCCTGAACCTCATTCTCTGATGTTAACTGACCTATACTAACTTAACATACTAACAGCAATGTTTTTCCTATGTGTGTGTCTTCACTCTTCAAATGGTTTGTGGCTTGAAGGGCAGAGACCTTGTCTTGTGCCCAGCAGGACGTTAGGGACGAAGAGCTATGCGGACATTCTCTGGTGAGCGGACGGTGCCCCATCCGGAGGCCAGTGCTTCTTCCTTAGTTGTGGTTTGGGAGAAGGAGTAGGAGCTTCACTCACTCGCTACATCACATGGGCCTGACAAGCACTCCTGTTCAACTGCAGCCCTGACAGATGAGAAACTGCGGGCTAATTGGTACGTTTCTCAATTTTGACATTAAAGTAGTTTAGAGTCAAAAGACATGGTTTCCACTTTGATCTCTAATGCTTTTGAGTTTGAGGTTGTAGCTGACTGAACCCTGTTCTTGTCATCTATGAGATGAGATTATACTACCCACTTTACAGAATTGTTCTATGTATCAAAGGGGATCATGTGAGAAAGTGGTAACGCAAATTACAAGATGCTTTACAAACATAAAATACTATCATTCTTTACATTGCTTCATTCCCTCTGGGTTCTAGACTTTCGTTAGTCTTCTGGCTCTCCAAAACTTTAGGTGATAACCCTAACGGAGAGGAACTTTCTCATATTCAAGGTTCCCTCATGATTTATTTTGATGAGATGGCAAATTTTTTATTTTTTTAATATGTGGGAAAGATATTTTATGCAAAGTACTAGTGTCCAGAATTTTTCCAAAAAAAAAATCAAGTTTTAAGTTTCAAGAGTAAAGAAAACTTTCTCTCTGACATTCTTGGATTAAATAGTGGTTCAGTGGTATTTGTAGAAGAGATTAGACATCTTAAGCCTGAGGGAAATTTTTGTTCCTGAACTAGCAAACTTTGAATAATAAAAAGTGGAAATTCTAGCATATCTTTAAGTGAAGGAACTGCCAATATAAATCAGGGAGTTTACACTAAAAATAAACACGTTAGTAGATAAATAGCTATGAAGAATGGAGGAGTCCAGGACAAGAAAGTGCCATATGAGTAAAGAGGTCTCCGAGTTCCATCGGGTGTTACCACCTGGGAGTTCGGTATCACCTTTTCCCAAACGCTTAGAGGGATGAAGCGACAGGCGCTTCACATGCTGGGGTCAATATATCATGCGATGCTGTCAGGAGCTCTTCAGATGAAGGGCATGTTTTCTTTTGCACAGAAGGAGAAATCAGGGGAGAGTGTGGAAGAAAAGGAAAACACTATAGCTCAACAAGTAAAACACCTCTGTGTAAGCACAAAGTACTTCTCAAAAAATGCAGAAACACACCAAATGTTGGGCTTTAAAGCACAGCATTATGGGCGTTAAACTCTGGCCTCCCAGCTTTCTCTTTCAGAGACTATTTTCACATTCATCTCAAAGGGTTAGTTGAAATCTTTTCTTTTAATTACTTTATTGTTGTTAGATTACAGTTGTCTGCATTTTCCCCCCACTACTCCCCACCCCCCCCACCCCAGCCAATCCCACCTCCCTCCCCCTTGGCTATGTCCCTGTGTCCTCCATAGTGGTTCCTGGAAACCCTCCCCCCTCCCATCTCAAAGTGTTAGTTGAAATCTTGAGAGTCTGGAAGTGTTAATCATTGTTCAAAAGTTAAGACACACCCACTGGAGAACAAAAACTTGGAATCTCTCTTGTTACACGGCCAGCTTGTTAAGAGACCTTTAAAATGTTTTCTTCCTCTTCAGAGTCTATTCACACTGGACTTCTCCGGAAGAAGGCACTCTTATAAGCCAAATCCAATTTCTCAACAACTGGACTGGTTATCAGAAGAAAAGGGTTTTACCACTGATTTACAATATAATCTTGGCAAGTCGCTGAATCCTTCTGTGTTACCTTTCTACCTGTAAAGGTAGTGTTTACGCCTCTCAGCTCACACAGATGTACCACATGTTAGAGCTGACGGATGCTGTAAGACAGGGTTTCTCAGCCTTGACATTGGGGGCTATATAAGCCTTTGTTGAGGGGGCTCTGCTCTGCTCTGTGGGATGTTTTGCAGCATCCCGGGCCTCGAAATGCCAGCAGCAGCACCCTGAGTTACGAAAAGCAAAGATGGCTCCAGACCTTTCCAAACATCCATCCTGTGTGGCAGTCTGTCCCTGAGCTGGGAACCGCCGTTGTGAGAGATTATTCCAGAACAAAAAGCTAAGGCCTGGAGAAGTTCAGGAACCATTTAGATCACCTAAATAAATAGTAAGTAGTAGAGCTGAAACTAGAACCCAACTTTGTTAATGCACTCCCCACCCAATCCTCCAGTGTCTCCCTTGGATTCATTCCAAGTTTCATTCCACATCAAAAGCAGTGGCATATGTTTAAAAGTGACACCAAAATAAAAATCGACAAGTCCTCTACATTTACCAATGACATTGCCTACTCTCTTCCACTCCACCACCTCCAAAGCTCTTACCACACAGCCTAAAAAACCCTTGTTTACCTTGGCCCTTAAACACTTACAAAACGCTTGAGCACCAGTGGAGTGGACAATTTGGAAAGCCTCAGTCTGCACTGTAAGTCATACAGGTAAGTTTCTTCAGCAGCTACAAAACAGTCATGGGATGGAGAGCACAGCGCAGAGGCTACAGCCAACAGGACCGCAGTAACTATGGACATGCCAGGGGGTAGTGGACATACCGGGGGGTCACTGTGTCAACTATATGTCTAACCATCATGCTGTACGCCTGAAACTAACATAAAATAATACTGTGTGTCAAGTGTAATTTAAAAAGAAAAAAGGGCAAAGAAAAGTATGTGACTCTTATGTTAATCAAAAGGGTGAAAAGGTTAAGTAAAGCCAAGTTTCCTGTTTCCAGCAGTGGAGTGGATTTGATTCTCTGAGAGGCCCTTATACTCCAACAAGATTCTTCATGCATCACCGTTTTTCATGTATCTCTGGACTCGCAGGAGACTGCGCCCTTGGCCAGCAGTTAGGCAGAGAGGCTGAACCTGAGATTTTCAAATAATGCCAGGGCCCCCGAAAGGGGCAAAGCCATCCCAGGTGGCCGCGGCCCAGGAGCAGCGCACTCTCCACTGAAAGCTTCCTGGGTTCAGGCTCAGATTGGCACAGACTGAGACCAACCAAATATCAGTTTACAAGTTAAAAAAACAAACCACCATAATAAGAGTCATAAGAAACAACAAACATTAAATTTAGATCCTCAAGAACGTCAGATATTTGAAGAATCAGATGCATAATGTAAAGCATTCGTACATGGAATGTTTAAAAAATAAGGGAGTAAAAAAAAATGAGTGAGCAAGAGACCAAATTATAAAAAGAACCAAGTAAAGTTTTTTAGAAATGAACAATATAATTGGTTAAAAACTCTATACATTGATTAAATGACCGATTCAATACTAAAAAAAGCCCTGGCTGGTGTGGCTCAGCGGATTGAGCACAGGTCTGCGAACCAAAGGGTCGCTGGTTCGGTTCCCAGTCAGAGAGCACAGGCCTGGATTGCCGGCCAGTTCCCTGCAACCACACATGGATGTTTCTCTCCCTCTCTTTCTCCCTCCCCTCTCCTCTCTAAAATAAATAAATAAAATATCTAAAAAATATATACTGAAAAAAGAAATAACTATAAAGCAACGCTAAATATTGGATAGATAGCCCAGAACAGAAAGAGAGAAGAATACAAAATTATGACAGAAAGTTTAACAGTCTTAGAAGAATAAAATGACTGGATAGATCTTGGCAGAGTGCCAGAAGAACTAAGAAAACAGAAGCTAGGTAGCATCTGAACTCTAATACGTGAGAATTCTCAGGAAACATGTAAACTCACAGATACACAAGCACGACATATTAACAAGTACATCATTAAAAAGAAATCCACCCTAGTCACGTTGTAGTAACATTCCAGAATGCCAAAGACAAAGACAAGCTCTAAAGCCGCTGGAGAGAAGACAGGCAACCTAGGAAGGATGAGGCTGGGGCTGACGCGAGACTAGAAGACTTCACAACAGGAATGATGGAAACTAGGAAGCACCAGTGTTACACGGCCCAGGCTACAAGACAAAATAACTCTCTACCTAAAATTATGTATCAAACAAGATAAAATCGAACATATTTTCAAACATAAATAAAAATGAATTAACATCAAGAGACCTATCCTAAAGGAAGTGACCTTGAACTATTCTAGACGCCTTCTAACTGACCTTCCCTCTCCAGTCTTCTTGAATACCAGATTAATACTTCTAAAGTCATTTTGATCAGAACACTTACCTGCTTCAAACTGCCAAATAAATTTCTAGAACCTACATAATAAGGTCCCAATTTCTCAGCCTGGCACTGGAAGTGCTTCACAATTTAGTTACTCCCTAATGTTCTTTTCAATGTACAATTTGACTCCTCAGTTTACTAGCGGTGACCCTGGGCTAGGTAGTTAACCTGTCTGAGCCTCAGATTCATCCGCTGCAAAATGAAGTCCACAAAAACTGACTGCTGATGTTATCAAACAACACGGGGTTCAACTGCCTGCTTCCACACGCGGCAAACTCGAGAGGCCGGGGCAGGCGAGGAAGAAAAGAGGTTCTTATTCAGTTGCTGAACAAACAACCCGGGAGAACGGGGGCCTCCCTGTCTCAAAGCTCCTGTCTCCTCCACAAAACCCAGACAAAACCCCACGGTCCTCAGCAAGAACAAAACAAAAGGCAATGGAGTTCCTGCTCCATTTTAAATACCATTCTTTGGAGCCCAAGGCAGCTGCTGACCAGGCATCCAGGTAGCTTAGCCTGTTACCAGCTGCTGTCTAGCTTCAGGCTCCCTCCTGGAGGCTGAGTGTGGAGCCAGCACAGTCGTGGCAGCTAAGGACACAAGGTCGCACAAGCCAGGGCATTCACTAGGTGAGGGGGGAGAGGGAGAGAGAGAGCAATGCCCCCTTGGAGGCCACGGGCCACACGATTGCTTAGCAGTAACGTGGCCCATGGAGAGGACGTGCCAGAGCACCACCATGCGTTGGTGTTGAGTGCAGGTCCCCCGCAGCAAGCGATGAGCAGAGGGAGCCAAGCCAGAGGGGTGTTTCCTTGTTCCCCTGGAGTATATTTGTTTTGGGTGTGGGGCAGGCATGTGCTTTCTCAGAGTGACCATTTAACTTCTCACACTTTTGCTGCTTTGGGTAGGTCCACCTCCCACACCAATCCTGTCTTTCCCCAGACTAAACTGACAGGCCTCTTTGGTCCAGCACCTCCCCCTGCACAATTTGACTCCTATGGCACACGTGCCTGCCTTTCCCCTGGTCCTACCCTGAAGCTGGTATTGAAAGAGAGTAGGAGGGCTTGTTCTTCTATCCAATTATTTTGCTAACCTTGTGCAGTCAGTGTAAGAACCTCCTCCTGCTGGAGGGGACATCCCTGGTGCTCCATCAGCTCCACATGGCACTCCGCCACCCTAGTCCCTGCATGCAGCAAGTTGCCCACAAGCAATGGCAGAACCAAAGTCCTGCGTAAAGGGACCCTGGAATCTGCAGGGCCTCTCACTCAGTGCAGAAGGTGGCCTCAGTGGAAGGGGTGGGGCATCTGCAGCCAGAAGCAGGACCTGTCCCCACTAGGGCAAACTGTCCACAAGGCAAGGGCCTGGTTACCCAGCAAAGCGGCCTCATGCTTGCAGGACCCGGCACTGCACTGGGAAACTCAATGTCTTCACCATGGCCCCAGGTGGTTGGCAAAGGCATTCTTTAATCAGTGGCATGCCACGTCCACCATACTTGAACCTCCAATCTTGCCCCCGAAGAGCATGGCTTCATGGAGAAGTGGCTCCCAGGTCCCATTCCCAAGGCCTCTCTCTCTCTTCCCAAGTGGCCCCTCCTGTTCCCCGCCCTCAGCTGGGTCCAGGCAGTCAGGACAGACTATCAGTATCAGTGAGATCAATGAAAACAGCCCAGGTAAACCTATCAGCGCAATGCCTGACACATGGTTTTCAATAAATAGCAGCTGTAAATATTTTTATCGTTATAACAACTCATTGGTCCCAAAATGCAACATATGTATGTATTCCCAACTCCACACCTTTCTTTGCTCATATTATTTCCTTACTTAATTGGCCTTCGACACCTCCATTCTCCCGAATGTACACTATGTAAATCAAAATTACCCTAAAACTCCACTCCTTGAACTCTCTTCCCCCAGGCCAGCCCAGAGGAAGTGCACTCACTTCTAAATACAGAAAACATCTACTGTAGATGTCACTGTTGGTTAAAATTCTAAACTGTATGTTCCTTCTGGTATGGAAAAGACCTTATTTATATCTCCCTATTTCGCCCACAGAAAGCTTTACTGCCATGAAAACGGAGGTTGCCAAATACATAGGGATTCACTGATTAAGTTCCAGCACCCTGATAGAGACACTTTAGAGGGAAACACATGGCACGGAAGGAAAAGGAAGGAAAGGAAAGAAAAGGCAAGGCAGCTGTTTTAGGATGTGCTGCATTCTTTGCTTTGCGATCCTCCAGACAGCTGTAGCTCATTCTGAAGACGTTAAATATTTTCCTTACAGAAAGATAACCAACGAGGAAGCCTGTGGAGGGCAGGAAGGAGCGATAAGGGTGCATCAGCTGAGAGCGCACTTCAGGAGACATCTTTCAGCATCTACTGTCCAAGGAGGTCAGTTTGACCCGGTATTCCTCTCATCCGAAACTAAGAACAGGCCCTCCAGGAGTGGCCCGGCTAGCACACAGCAGGCGTTCAATAAACGCTGGCTGACGGAACAGCCAGACCAAAGCCACTACTCAGATTATTTGTTTGTTCAAAAGAAGTGTGGGTGCTGGGGGAGGGGGATAACGGGGTAGGAGGGGGTAGGTACTCTCATCAGCCCTTTCAGTTTCCCAGTTAGCCACTTGCTGAGGATGCCACAGCTGGCTCCCCCGCTCAAAACCAGTGACCGCAAATCTCTCAAATGAGTCACTAAGACTGCAAGTCAAACAACTGAACTTCGAGTCGGCCCCTCCTTCATCTACAATGACGGACATTAATGAGCTAGAAAAAGGCACAATCCACATACCATCACATTAAATTAAACAAAGTTTTCCCATTTTATGAGAAAATTCTTACTAGCATCAAATTTAAAAGTCCACTATCTGCCCTGGAGGGTGTGGCTGAGTGAGTGGATTAAGCGCAGGCCTGGGAACCAAAGGGTCCCCAGTTCAATTCCCATCAGGACCCATGCCTGGGTTGCAGGCCAGGGCCCCAGTAGGGGGCGCGTGAGAGGCAACCGCACACTGATGTTTCTCTCCCTTTCTTCTGCTCTCTAAAAATAAATAAAATCCTTTTAAAAAAATTTGTAAAAATCCTCATGAAAGAAAACTTCAAGAAGACAGAAGCATCAGTCAGAAAAACAGACAAAAGCAGAAAACCATCAGCCATAAGATCCACCACTCAAAACTAGCTCCTGTCAACATTTTGATTCATTTTCTCCAGGCTTTCACCCCAGGCATTACACGTTTTGTGTAACTGTAGCTATTTGGTATACACTAGTCACACCTGCAGCCTGTGCCACTTGAATTACCTCATCAACACTTCCCCACGTCCTTTTTCTGTTTAACCTTGTATAACTGCACAGAGTAGATGGTAGAGAGATTTTTAAATTAAACCAAGTCAGGAAATACGTCCTACTATTTTTCTTCCACCAAAACTAATGTAGTGAAAAGCTAAGAATTTCCAAAAGTTTCTGGGCCACAGGAACTAAGATAAGACACATTAAAAATGCCTACACACACAGGCAGTGTTCAAGAAATGTTAACTGAGTTTCAAGTGACAAAGAGAGTATTTACTACAATCACCTCTGAAAAGATACAAAGGAAATTAAATTCAGCCTCTGTTCTCAACAAATGTTTAATATCACTGATAAAATGTATTTACACCCAGCAACAGAAGCCCAGCGTAATTCAGAATGCACTCATCCCGGCTCTTCAAGGGCTGGAGTCACTTTACTCCGCTTGCACCCGAGCACGAACAGCGGCTCCTGGGCTCCTGGCACGGTCTAGGTGCTCAGTAAGTATCCGCTGCACTGAACCGAACTGCAGACTAAGAGCTATGCTTATTTACAGACAGGAAGTCACTGTGAGTTGAGGTTAAGTAAGGCAAAGCAGAGAGCATGGAGAGGGCAGATTTTGATTTTGGCAACAATCTGCAGAAAGAAGGCTGAACCACAGAAGCCGTGGGATACTCTGAAAATGAAAGGAGATATAAGAAAAAAAAATGTTTGCATAGTCCTAATTTATTAAAAACTTTGCTGTTTCTACACAACCGGCATTGAAACCTCTGCTATACATATTAACTACTCATGAGAAATATACAACACATAATAGATACAACTAAAAACAAAGAAAACACACCAACACAAAATACTATAGCATTTCTTGACATCACAAACAAGTACTAATTCTCAGGAAGCTGAGTGAAAAAATGATAAGCGGCAGAAGCAGTCAATTAAGGGCTTAGATATCAACGCAGAGTTGCGTAGCTGATACTGCCCTTGCTAAACCAAGTGTAACAGACATGCTTACCGAAACTTCCCTTCACATCTCTATACTCCAGCAAAGCTATCTGCATATAATGTTAGCATTCAGAGGGTGGTTACAGAAGATTTAGAATCTGCATTCAGCCCTAACAGCACCATATTCATATCACCTGATTACAAACATATGTTAAAAAAGAGAATCTGCCCTGGCTGCCGGCCCGCAAAGCAAAAGGTCGTCAGTTTGATTCACGGTCCCGGCACATGCCTGGGTTGCAGGCCCGGTCCCTGGTTGGGAGCATGTGAGAGGCAACCAATCAATGGCTCTCTCACACATTGATGTTTCTCTCCCTCTCCTTCTCCCTCCCTTCCCCTCTCTCTAAAAGGAAATAAATAAAATCTTTTGAAACAAGAGAGAGAATCCAACTTCTTGACTGGGGGGTATCATTCAACAGACTCCATACATCCTAACTTCATTCACACACATACTTTCCTTTCTTTTATCCCACTTGTGCTTGGAAAAAATTCAGAGAATTTATAGAGAAGGAATTTGCTAATATCACATCTCTAACAGCTGCTAGTTGGAGGTACTAAATCCACAGCCTCTTCAGTAACATTATTTGGCCATTTCAGTAAGTGTGCCTAATACAAATCTAGTTTCCTTCAAAAGTATCGATGTAAGCCTACCCTCCTGGGCTGTCTTCAGAGCAAGTCCCAGAGAGCTTAGAAGCTGTGTGTATGGTAATTCTACCAGGATGTAATACTGCAATTTCTTGTGACTAAGTGTTTCTAATAGCTGTCCATGCGGTCTCCCGGCCTGAAGCACCGAAGAACAAATGCCAATCAACAAGTTGCCTGGGAGTGAACAGCTGATTTCAGGCACTGCATGCTTCAGGCAGGTGTTCCTTGCTCTTCTGAAAACACGCATACATTCCAGTCATGGCTGTATCTGTCAGATCATTTAAAAGAATTAAAACAACATAAGAATAGGTTATTTTTAAAAATGTTTCAAAACCCCAAACAAATGCAAATAGAAAACTGAGAATGTATTTTTCAAAAAAATGTCCTGGAAATTTTGATTTTCAGACCTTGTTAGGCTTTAGCACACTGTCTTATCCCAAGAATACAAACTGTCACTTACTGTTTTAATTCTAAATGAAACCCGTCTCTCTAGGACATTGAAAGATTCAGAAGCCCAACAGTAATAATCATTTAAAAACGACAGGGGACATAACGGGGACCTAACATTTGTAAACCTGAATTGCACCTGACACCAAGTCAACAAAAGAGTATTTTAGGTACAAACCACAGAGCTTGAATGTTTGACAATTTGGTAAACTGATCCATAATAACTCCTCTGTCAAATGGAATAATACAAATACCTCAAAAGTGGATTAACACAAATGGTTGAAGATTTCCAGATTAAATCACTCTCAGCAAGTTACTGAATCTCTCTGTACTTGTTTCTTCATCTACAAAATGGGAAAAATAACAGTGACCACCTCTTAGTGATTCTCAATATTAAATGAATACATGTTAAATTCTTATAATAGAGCCTGGCAACGGGTAACTAATAAAGAATGTTGGTATTATACTGGGAACCAATATTTTTTAAATGAAAATACTGAAAAGCAAAAGCAATTAGAGTAATCATGCCCCAGCCTGGGGGGTCAGTAGGTTGGGCACCGTCCCACACAGTGAAAGGCCACCACCAGTTGGATTTCCATCAGGGCATGTACCTGAGGTGTGGGTTCCGTCCCCAGTTGGGGCACATACTAGAGGCAACCGACTGATGTTTCTCTCTCACACTGATGTTTCTCTCCCTCTCTTTCTCCCTCCCTTCTCCTCTCTCTAAAATAAAATTTTTTCTAAAACAAATAATAGACAAATTTAAAATAAATTTTAAATCTTTTAAAAGAAGAGTCGTTGTAAAAATAAAAAAGACACTGCTGTCATGAGCTGTGGAAGAATACAGTTTCAAGCTACTCCAAGTGTACTTACAGTCTAAACAAAACAATGAGAACAGAGCTCCCTGCTACAAAAGATAACTACGTCCCTTCGGAGTGAATTAATACTTCCTACCACCTGGATTCTTTGCCATTGGTCCTATCGTGCAAAATCTGATTCTTTCTCCTGTGCACTCCAGGTAAACCTCAGCCCTTAATGTCAAAAAGGCCAGATGACCAGCTCCTCCAGGAGAGCTAAGTAAGAGGGCATGTGAAGTCCTCAGCATCTTCTCGTTTTGTTAACAAACCACCAAGCACAATAGAACCTCATTCCTGAAATAAATTGCCAAATGTTCCTGAAATAAAAACTGCCAACTTTCATGTGAACTGACCTCCACAACAATAGGGAGTTGTTCCAGTCTGTGAATAGGACAGTGTCAGTGTGACCAACAAAGCCCCGGGGGCTGGACATTCCTGACACCCTTGTCCCCTGGCTAGCCTTTGACCACTTATGTCACTCAATCACGTATGTTTCTGGAAACCACTTTCAGGCAAAGTACATGGTCAATATTTATACCCTGAAACGCACGCGTCATCATAGAGCCCTCTTTTCACAGCTTCTGCCCCAGCCTCACTTTCGACTACCATCAATACCAACATCCCACGGAGCCGCCATCAAACACAGGGCGTGCTTTGTTCCCCTTGTCCTTCCACCCCCACTCCCGAACAGTCACTTCGTGTTTTAATTTGTATATTCTGGAAAACATCATGGGACGGCAACGGCGAACAAGCCAAACAACAAAATGCCCCAGGAACTGAACGGCCACGCGGAAGAAAAAGTGTGGTGTCCTGCGTGAAGATCGACGTGGCTTTCAGTCTTCACTCCTCACCTGGAATGCAAGCCCTTGAAGGGAGCCTTGGCTTAGGTCTTGGTGTTCCCAGGCGAAAATGGGCTCGTAAAACCCACCGCACAAAGTTGCTGCGAACACTAAATAAGACACTGTTCAAAGTGCGCAGTGTGCATGCAGTACGTGCTCCTAATCAGAAGCCATGCCAGTCCTTCGGTCCAGCGCTCCGGGACACACGAGGCTAATCGCAGTTGCAGACAGTGGCGAAGAGAAGCCCGAACCCCCGCGTTCGCCTGCGTCCCGGTCGAAACGGCCCAGACGCGAACGCCCAGGGTGAGGGCCTGCGGGGTCTCCTGCGCGAGCCGGAGACCGACAAAAAGTGCTTGACTGAGATCCGCGGCATTTTATTTACTTGAAAGGAAAGTCAGGTTTGCCGAACTGAGCCCCTTTGTTTACAGCAAGGGACAAGTGATCGCCACAGAGCGAGGCTAAGAAGCCAGACAGGCGACGGAGTTGTGCACCCGCTGACCCTTCAGAGAGCCGCTCACTACCCACTTCCACGCACGCCGCTCGCCCCAGTGTCTTCTGGCAATTTCCCGCGCCCACGCCCAAGCGGCCACTGTCTTTCCAGAAGCCGTGCCAACTGCCCGCGTCGAGTCCGCCACCCGCAGTGGGCTGCCCGGGACCCCACGGGCCTCCCACGGGCCCCCGCACCCCGTGCCCTCCCGCCTGGACTTCAGCTCCAGGCCCGGATCCGAATCCTCTCCCCGGACACGAGCGCTCTTGCGGCCGAGAACCCGGAGCCCCGGAGCCCAGGAGTCTCCGGGTCCCCGAACGCGGGGACCGCTATTCCCGCCTGGACGGGATCCAGCCGCTGCGGGCCGGCTCCGCCCCCGTCGCCCCCAGACCCCGCTCTCCCAAAGGGGGACACTCGCACTCACCCTTGAAAAGCAGCATCAGGAAGAAGTCGGGCAGCCGGACGCAGAGGGGGAATCCCCGCCGCTGCAGCCTCAGCGCCATGTCTTGGGAAGCTCAGGAGCAGCGGGTTTGCGGCGCAGCTAGGCTTCCCCGCGCGCATGCGCCCAGCCTGCGGAGACCCTGCTACCCGCCCCTTGTTACCATAGCGACCACCAGGCCCGGCCGAGCAGTCACCATGGTGACAAAGGAAGCTGAAGTCTGGTTAGACTGGATGCAGGGATGCCCTGGACCCGGGCCCACAGCGTCTGTTTTGATGAATTGAGCGGGAGGAGGGTGTTCTAGAGAGAGGTGGGGTAAATTTCCATACCTATAGAATGAGTACATCACTACGGATCAGAGAAGGAACACTCAATTAAAAACTGTAAAATGAAGTGTTTCCCATTTTACCAATAAGGATGCAGCCCAGTTGTCTTGGAAGCATTATTGCCTGTACCTTTTTTGAGGCCCCAATTCCAAATTTGATAAAAGAAAAAAGCTCCGAAATCAATGTAAAACATAGCTAACATATGCATTTTACAGTACATAGAAGTGACATCTTTCTAAAACAAGGAAAATTTGTTTCTGTGGTAGGTCAAAACTGATGACATACCTATAGTTTCTTCTGCAGAAAACCAGCCTAATTATTTGCCTAACCGAAGGAACCATTTGGTTAGCTGGATTCTGCATGTAGGAAAATGAGAAGGCCAGGGAGGAAAATGCAGCAGAATCCTATGAGAACAAGAAGACAAGATGGAGAGAAGGATAAAATGTACTGAAAATTGGACTTAAGGATGCAGGCGGTTTTTAGTGTCATTTAATACTACGGAAAATTTTGAAATAGCTTGTATTATATCTAATACAGAAAGTACATCTCTAGTGTTCCAGGAAATAAGAGTAAAAAGAGAACTTGAATATAGTGAGTAGTAAAGTGTGTTGATTTCCAACAGCTATGTTTTAGTATGTAACTAAGGACTTCAATTTTTCATTACAGCCACCCTAAACTTATTTTGGCATTTTGGGTTTTTACAAAGTAGAACAGTGTGTGTATAATTCACATGTATACTAAATTATATATATTTCAATTTATAGTATATACAAATGTCAAGAAACACCAAATAGATTGACGTTGTTGCCAAAGTCATGTTTCACATACAATCATTATATAGTCTTCTGTGTCTTTGTATTCAGTCACTGAGGATTGTTTTTATTTATTTAAATTATATTTGACTTTTTATGCTGTTACAGCTGTCCCAGATTCTCCCCCTAGCGCCCCCACTCCCTCAGACAATCCCCACACCATTGTCCATGTCCATGGGTCCTGCATGTATGTTTTGTGGCTCCTCTATTCCCCGTGCTGTACTTACAGCTCCATGACTTTACTGTAACTACCAATTTGTGCTTCTTAATCCCTTCACCTTTTTCACCCATCCACCCAACCCCCCTCCAAAACCTTCTCTGTATCTATGATTCTGTTCTGCTTGTTTATTTTGTTTTTTAGGTTAAATTGCTGATATGTATTTATTGCCATTTTGTTGTTCATATTTTTTATCTTCTTCTTAAAGAACCCTTTAACATTTCATATAATAATGGTTTGGTGATGAAGACCTCCTTTAGCTTTTTCTTGTCTGGGAAGCTCTTTATCTGTCCTTTGATTCTAAATGATCGCTTTGCTGAATAGAGTAATTTTGGTTGTGGGTCCTTGCTTTTCATCACTTTGAATATTTCTTGCCAATCCCTTATAGGATACAAAGATTCTTTTGAGAAATCAGCTGACAGTTTTATAGGAGCTCCCTTGTAGGTAACTACTGCTTTTCCCTTCCTGCTTTTTTTTAAAGATTGTATTTATTTATTTTTAGAGAGAGGGGAAGGGAGGGAGAAAGAAAGGGAGAGAAATATCAATGTGTGATTGCCTCTCATGTGCCCCCTACTGGGGACCTGGTCGGCAACCCAGGCATGTGCCCTAGACTGGAAATGGAACTGGTGACCCTTTGGTTCACATGCTGACACCCAGTCCATTGAGCCACACCAGCCAGGGCTTGTCTTTCATTTTCTAAAGCTTCTTTCTATTATGCTTTATCATGATCCAAAGTCACAAGTAAAAGTCTGTGAAAATTATTTTATGCTGGTAGTCTCCCTTCATCAAACACATAATAAAGGAATTAAAAGACAAAAATTCTTTTTAGGTCCACTGGCTATTTTTCCTTCTGCTCTCTCTTTCCTCTGTTATTTTCTTTAGCTCCTGGTTATACAGCCAGGGGTTATTTGCCTAATTGAAGGAACCATTTTGGTTTACCTGAGGAATGTAAGACGGTTTCTGACTGTGGACACAGTACAGTTTTCAGAAATTGTGCCTCTTTTCTCCAGCTGGATTTCCTGTGCTTGCACTGTGAAATGGTTCTGTCTATAAAAATGTCTTCTCTGCTACAAAAAAGGGCAAACAAGATCACAAAGCAGCTCCATGCATATCCTGTAAGGAGCAGAGGTTCCTCTGAGAGTGGAGGCAGGTACTTCATTGTAAAACGTTGATAATCCTCTACATATGGAGTCTGCAAGCTATGACCTGTAGGTGAGAGACACAATTGTGGAATGGAACCCCACTGCTAACACACCAGGACAGGGTAGGATGCGCTGGGCAGTCAAGTGGTCTGCTCCTCCTTACGATTTTATTGTTCCCAGGAGAGCTCTGGTCCTGTTCAGAAGGGAATCTGAGCTCTGGAAGCATTCAGTGAGTGGGCTGTGGAGTCTATGCTTCATCATCACATCATTCTCTTGAATATGCTTATTTCTTTTTTAAAATGTTTTTTTTTAATTATTGATTTTTAGAGAGAGAGGAAGAGAGAAATATCAACTTGTTTTCCACTCATTTATGCATTCATTAGTTGCTTCTTGTGTGTGCCCTGACTGGAGACTGAGCCCACAACCTTGGCGTAAGGGGATGATGCTCGAACCAACTAAGCTACCTGGCCAGGGCTCAATATGCTTATTTCTAATGTGTGGCTTACTAAGGAGGGACACATTTTTTAAAAGAGCTCAAGGAACTAAACATGTTTGTGCTAAACTTGAACAAAAGCATTTGCAGTATTTTTCAATGCCAGCATAAAGTGCAAATCAAGTGGCAGAGGAAGAGTAAGACTGCCCTGTGAGTCTTGCCTCGGAGCAGCCTGGAGAAGTCCGGGAAGTGGCAGTCACAGGAAGCGGTACGTGTGCTCTGAAGTCTGATGGACCATGATTCAAATTCTCAGTGTTTATCAATATGGGGAAGTTCCTACCTTCTCTAAGCCTTAAGTTCCTTGCCTATCAAACAGGGATAACAATACCCACCTGAAACGGTCGTGTGCAAATCACATGAGATAAAGGGCTGGAGCACACTAAGTGCTCGACCTCTGTTTATTGTGTGGGTGAAACGGAGGCCACACAGTACACCCGACAAGCTCGGGGGAGGCCTGCGTGGCAACCTCACAAACTCAGCGACCAATGTAACCACACAGGATGGTCTGAAGTGAAAACTTCCTGACTAAAAACTGTTCAGGGCGGGTAGTCATGTCCTTGTGTGGTGTTTTTCCCGAACAAAGGTCAATCTTCACCTAAACTGAGTCTGTTGTCTTTTTGCATCTAGGATAACATGCCTGGTGACATACCTTTGGAATATCAGAGTAATTTCCCCCCGACTCTCACCCCTCAAAGCACAATTACCCAACCACCACAGCAGAGCGGAGACCAACATCCCCTCACTGTTATTGTTGTCATGTTCATTGTTAATTGTTGGCTACCCTGTACCCACTGTATAAGAGAAGTATGCCTATCATGTACTTTCTATCCAGTCCCAGAGATTTCCCGCTTTGCTTTCTCCCTAGTCTATCACCAATGGATTCCACATAACCCTCTTACACCTTTCCCTTTGATTCTGATGTATAAAATAAGTACTAAAACTGCCACTTTCCAGAGCATTTTCTCAATCCCTTGAGATTTTGCTTTCCAGCAATTGTCACCAGTTTGGCTCAAATAAACTCATACAAATTTTTGCGGCTTTGGATGTTTCTCACATTGAAAATCTCCGGTGCCCCTTCCCTTCCCTAGTGTTTTAGTTCAGTTCAGACAAAACGGTTACAATATTCCTGGAGAGTCTTGATAAAAAAAAAAAAGTAGGACCTTCAGCCTGAAAATGTGTCAGAGGGAATAAGAAACACAGAGGAAGTTTTACATCAGTGTGTGTTTATTTTCTTGGTGTGACTATATTCTTTAAAAATAACAGAGGCATGGCTTCTGTTCTTTCACTGCCGTTTTCACCTGAAGTCAACCCTCACAGCATGAGAGCAGGGAGATCCACTGACTGAGGACATCCTCTGACCCACCGTAGTCCCACGAGAGCGTTCCTCTTCAGGGCTCACCAAGGGTTCTGCTGCTCCCTTTCCTCTCCCTTTAAGTCCTACCTTCCTTGCAGTATTTCCAACTCCATCCGCTCACATGTTACCCCAACTGTCATCCTCTGCTCTTTCTCTTGAAAGCATTTCTTTCATTTTATTTAAATAGGAGGACTCCCCTCCCCAATCTAAGAAAATAGTGGCCGAGGAATCCTCCATCCCCTCCAACAGGACATGCTGTTTGTGCCATGGAAGGAAGGAAGGGTCTGCAGTTCCAGGTACTTGCATATATCTCTACTCCGTAGTGGTGCCACTGAAAATGGTCACACTGAAACCAGAAAAGTCGGTGCTCATGCTGCCTGTCTCTACCAGAACCAGAAAGTACAAACAGGGATTAAATCTCTATGGGCAGCCCTGCCTGGTGTGGCTCAGTGGGTTGAGCGCCAGCCTGCAAACCAAAAGGTCACAGGTTTGATTCCTGGTCAGGGCACATGCCTGGGTTTCAGGCCAGGTCCCCAGTGGGAGTTGCTCCAGAGGCAACCACACACTGATGTTTCTCTCCCTCTCTCGCTCCCTTCCCCTCTCTCTAAAAATAAATAAATAAAAATTAAAAAAAAATGTTATGGGCGCTTTATCCAGCTGGCCGGAGAACTGAGAAGATGATGGGTTGTGTACCCTCAAAAACCATCTTAATGTCTCATCTCAAGCCAACCTTTTCATGAGGAGAAGAAAGGGTAGGTAAGGGGTTTACAAAAAGGTTAATCAGAGTTGCAGTCTGGTGGCAATTTCCTTATACTTCTTTATCTGCTGATTGACAATTCTTTATCTACAGCCTGGACATCCCCTCCCTGGAACACAATGGCTAAGATACCAATTCATCACTTGCAGACCCCTTGGGGCACAAAGGTTTAATTGCTTACGGACCTCCTGGAGTCACAGAGGTCCTGTATTCCAGTTCTTAGAAAAACAGCTTTCTACATGCATTAATCACATAAGCCCATCAACTATGACTACAGCCAACATCATTAACTCTTATTTCCCCTATCAATATTAATGCCAGAGTTTTGGCTTTAAGTGGTTTCCTAGAACAGAGGTCCCGGACTGGACCTCATAGCAGGAGGTGAGCAGATTAAAGTCAAGGCAGGGAGTGGGAGAGGGGCTGGGCCACAGCAAGGTGGGGGAACCAGTGTCCACTGCCACTGCCGCTCCAGCCTGTCCCACATGACTCGTGCCGGCCCCACCTTGGCCATGATGATCCATGGCTTCCAGAGCAGCCACTGGGACTTCTCCTTTGGGCCCTGGAAGCTGACGGCTACCAAGACCCACGTCATGAAGTCAGAGGATGTGAAGAAGTTAGCTGACGAATTGCATGTGCCATCCATCTCTGAAATGATGTTTGGAGACAACGTTATTTTTTTTAAAGATTTTATTTATTTATTTTTAGAGAGAGGGGAAGGGAGGGAGAAGGAGAGGGAGAGAAACATCAATGTGTGATTGTCTCTCATATGGCCTCCACTGGGAACCTGGCCCGCAACCCAGGCATGTGTCCTGACTGGGAATCGAACCAGTGACCTTTTGGTTCACAGCCCCTGCTCAATCCACTGAGCTACCCAGCCAGGGGGACAATGTTATTTTTTTAAAGATTTTATTTACTTATTTTCAGAGAGGGGGGAAGGGAGGGAGAAAGAGAAAGATCGATGTACGTGAAAGACATCAGTTGGTTGCCTCTTGCATGCCCCGAATCAGAGACCTGGCCCATAGCGCAGGCATGTGCCCTGACTGGGAATTGTGTGTCACAAGCCAGTGCTCAGTCCACTGAGCCACACCAGCCAGGGCTGAAAATGTTTTAAGAGTCTAGCAGTGTTCTTGCTTCGGGATTGAGTTCAATGCTACAGATGCTTTAAGACATGTAAACAACCACCAAGGAATGCTCGAAGTAGCCTGTGCAGAAGAGCAGCAGGAAAGCAGGATGGAGGGCAAACACTCCAAGGGGGTTACTAATAAACCATATGACGGGACCTGTACAACAGATTATAATGAAAAACTACTTGGAGAATGACTCAAGTTAAAGGTTGTACCTACAACGGATCATATAAATTCGGAGAAATTGAAAGCCAGAGAACAGATTCAGTTTTTGAAGAAGTTCTCCTGTCTGAGGATGAACTTCATCATCATGGAGTTTCCATTCTCAGGTTGGAGATCAGCGTAAAGTCTTCCAGCTTTTTTCTGCTGTTACAGTATTTTCTTTTTCTTTTTGAGAATTGATGGAGTGCTTATCAGAATGAATGACACGAGACTTTGGCAGAGGCTGACGAGACCTGCATGTTACGAGAATATGCATCAAGACAGAGCAAAATTGCTCATTTAATGCATGCTCCGCCTCCCTTCTTCACGGACCCCAGTGAAATAGCACCGAAATTAGTGATCAAGGAGGCAGTTTGTGAGAAGCTGATATTTCCAGAAAGAATTGACCATAACCCCACAGACTCAGAAGAAAATGCCCCTGCGGGATAGAATGTGAGGTACCGCATGCTCACCGTGGATATGGGAGACCTTGGCGGTGTGGACAGGGGCATTTTTATTATGAGAATTAATGGCCTTGTCTATGTGCAGATTTTCAGTAGCCTTAAAGGAAAGAAAATAAAAGATTGTTGCAGGCAAAAAAAAAAAAAGATAAATAAATAAAGGCAAGGTGGAATATCCTGAAATTGCCACAAAAGCACTGAAAAGTCTGCTTCCATTTCCAACGTCCCATCTTTGTGAAGCAGGTTTTCTGCAGTGACAGCAACCAAAACAAGATATGGAGTAGACTGGACATCAGTGACACGCTTCAGTGTCACTGTCTCCCATCACCCCCAGGTGGGACCGTCTAGTTGCAGGAAACAAGCTCAGGGCTCCCACTGATTCTGCATTATGGTGAGTTGTGGAATTATTTTATTATATATTACAATGCAATGATAAAAGAAATAAAGTACACAATAAATGTAATGTGCTTGAATCATCCCAAAACCATCCCCTCCACCCCATCCATGGAAAAACTGTCTTCCACGAAACCAATCCCTGGTGCCGAAAAGGTGGGGACCGCTGTCCTAGAGAAAGGTCGTTCTAACACGCAACTCACTAGACCTTTTGTATTTCAGCCAAAGGAGGGTGGGTGTTCGTGTCCTAGATGGTGCACGTGTGTTTGCAGTAAACGTGTTGTGCAGGCCATCGGTGAAAGAAAGAATCATTCACCTCTGCTGGGAGAGACGTTAAAGTGTCCCCTCTGCTTCACTGTCAGCCAGGGTCTCTTTGCTCACCAGTGCGCATGGAAACACAGCACAACACAACCACAACCACGATGGATGGAAGTCTGACACAGGATTTGCTTCCTCGAGGCCAAAGCCCTAGGAATCCTGAATCCCAGATTCCTCTGTCAGGGTGGCAGCTGCAATTCTTTCTCTGAGGAGGTGGAGAAGCAGGGCTTGGCCAAGTGCCCCTACAGACACCAGGGACCAGGTGTCAGGGACAGCCAGTAAACAACACTCCACAGACCCCTTCAGCAGGGACTCCTGCGGTGAGATAAAACAGACCAGGCCTTTTTTTTTCCCCTCTCCTTGACCTGATGAATATTTCCACTGGCCAGGGGAGAAACTTTTCCTAATCTGTGCTTCTGAGCTGGGGACACAGATGAGCATCAGGACACGCACGCTATCTGAACTGTCTTAAAGCCAAGCCCAGCACCAACTGCTGCTCTGTGAGACTGAGGATGAGAGGGCTGGGGGTGAGGGACCCTAACCAAGAGCACAGAGGTACCAGCAGCGCTGGGATGCTCCAGCTGTGTGCCTCCTGGACACTCCAACTGTTACTGTAGACAGTTGATTATTAACAAGGAAGGAAGCAAAGGGAACTGGACATTGTTGAGCATAATCAACCAGGGAGCATAAGCCTGTTTGCTTCACCAGAAAGCTACAGTTTCTCACCCTGCAGGGCATCACAGCATTGCCCTGCCAAGGATGAACTCCCTTCCCTTCCCTCCTGCAGTACCGGATTGTTGGAGGGAGCTGGGGGAGGTGAGTATGTGCTCAATGGAAGTCAAAATGGTGCAGGGAGAGATGCTTGACCATAGAGGTCCATTAGTCTAACCTGGGAAAGGGATCAACTGGTTAGGACTTGGACCCATCAGAAGCCTAGAAAGCTTGGGAAGCGGACTGGTTATTTTGAAAAAGCCCCTGGGCCTTCCCAAGCCCCAGGGAACAGATAAGAGCTCTCTTTCTCCGTGACCCACACTCACCCCATGCACTTGCGTGCTCTTTTTCCATAACCATGTGCTCCCAGCAGCCACGTGGCCAATGGCCTCGCAGACTCCAAACGCAGCCTCCAGGCAGGAGCCTGGATACTGCAGCACAGCCACAGACACAGGGCAGCCTTCCACCCAAACAAATCTCCCCACACCACGATCTCCGGAGTGTGCGTAGGTGAGCTGCTTCTTTCTCAAGCCTGTGAGAGAGAGAGACCCACTTCCACTGGCAACACAACTGCTTTGTTTACAGGTTGAGGATGCTTTTATCCCAACCCTCCAATCAGAGGTCATTTTCTCTTCACACCAATTTCACCATCCAGTGTGTACCTCTATGAAGCCTTGCCCTGCTCTCCCAGTCCCTTCCTGGATCAAGGCTCCGCTCCAGGGTTCGGGAGGAAGTTCCTCCTGAGGGCTCTGGGCCCCGGGGGCTGGTGTGGCAACATGCTCCGCTCACTCCCTCACGGGAGGGGAGGCTGCTTCTGGCTGCCACTGAAGAGATTCTGGATATCCTGTTCCAGGACTGGAAATAGGGGCATTCGATTCCATTTCCCAGATGTCGAACATGATGAAGATTATACCATGAGAAGCTTTTTTTTTCCCCCAGAGATTATTCATTATCATGCCTCTTAAGCAATCGGATAATGCTCTAGGTAAAACTCTCACATTTCTCTTTAATCCCATGGAATGTATTCCCACAAGATTTAGGATTGGGAGGAGTGGCTGTGTTTGGTTCTCCAGGGTGGCGTCTGATCCTCAGAGCACTAAGGAGCACAGCAGGCTTACCCGGTGGGGATGGCCACTCTCAGCCCTGTAGAGGACAGGGGCCTTCAGTCACCCATCCCCTGAACACCTCTATGACTCTGCACCCTTTACACTCTGATGTCTCCCCCATTAGTCACTTTCCCCAGGCTACATTTTGTTATCTGGCCAGTCATTGTCTAGAGTTGCACTGTCCAGTGTACCCCAGGCCTGCCACTAGCTCCTGCCCAGGAGAGACCACGGAAGGGACATGAAGCTCCACTGAGCAGTAAACACTCCTCACACACCCTCACGGGGTGGCCACCCCACCGCCGTCAGCTTAGTGCAAACTTTATCATTTTTCCATCTGGATTGTTACCTTGGTTTCCAGGAACCTGCATATATCTTCTGTGTCTAGACCTTTATTTTCAAAACTGTGAATGGCACAGGGTAGGGAACAATAGTAGGTACTCAGTGAATATCTGTGGAATGAATGAATGTCAGACTCCTGTGTCCTGCAGAACTAACATCAGCTCATGCTGTTCTGCTTAAAATTCAGAACACGGTTCAATTCCCTTGTATGACTGAAAAAGTCATGGCTTAGAAAACAAGCCTTTTGGTCACAGGCATCACAACGTAACATCTCATGATCATACCCTCCCTCCTCTGTGCCGGTGAATCTAGTTACACTGCGTTATTTGGACTTCCTAAAACTTGCCAAGTTCTTTTAAGCCTCTGAAGTTCCCTGGGTGGTCCCTTTTGCCTGTATTGCCCCCACCTTGAGCCCAGTCAGTTTTCCAACTCCAATGTGTCCTCTAGGAGCCACTGAAAGCTCCTAGCATGTCCTCCTCATGGAAGGATTTTCAGACCCCAGTGTTCCAAGATGACTTAGTGGCCCTCCTCTGTGCCTCCACAATGTGCTGTACTATAAATGTACCTGTTTCACACTTTATCCCATTGGATTGCAATTCCCTATTTTCTCTGTAGATTTTCCAGACTTCTAGAGTTTAATACTGTTTCCAACCTTCCTTCTTTTCTAGTATATGCCCTCAAGACTATAATTCCTTTCTAAGCATTCCATTGGCTGCATCTCATATCCACAGTGTAATACATATTGTCTTCATTGGCACTTGCTTCCAAGGACCTTCTAATGTCTTTTATGATTTCTATCTGACCATTCATCATACAGAAGTTTATTCTCTCATAATTGGATAAAGGACTCTAAATTAATGTATCCATTGGTTAAGTATATATATTGTGCTTCTTTCCTATTAACTTTATCTGTTTCTAGAAAAGTTTTTGTTAAACATCACATTATGGTTATGGATGTTTCATTATTTCATTATAATTCTGTCAAAATGCTTTTCAGTTTTTAACTACGTGGCATACAGGTGCAGGAGAGCTGTACCACTCTGGTGACATCATGAAGCATGCACGTGGCTCTTACCCTCTCACTGCCTCCCCTCCTCTCCCTCTGTCTCCCTCTGGCTCAACTACAAAAACGCTACCCTTGCCTGACTCAGAGCATCTTCTTCCATCCTCAAGTTCCCTGGAGACATAGCTGCTCTCCTACATAGGCCTATTAAACATTTCTTCCCAAATACACACAGTCCTCTCCGTGAATGAAACCACAGCAAACACAATAGTCTCTGCCACATCGAGTGATAGCAACGCCCTGCATGTCCCCTCCTCCAACGGAAGGACCCCGAGTGCAGCCTTGCTCGTACAGCTGCATACCTCTACAGATGTTCTTCTACGTTTGTTCTTTTATGTAGGTGAAAATTAATTTTAGACTGCAATAAAGAATAAAAAGCATTTATCTGAGCAAAAGGAGCTGCAGCCCAGGAGAAACAAGTTCAGGTGGCAACCTCAGTTGTGCTCAAGTCAAAAACGAGCCCTGGTTGGTGGAGCTCAGTAGATTGAGTGCGGCCTGCAAACCAAAGGGTCGCTGGTTCAATTCCCAGTCAGGGCACATGCCTGGGTTACAGGCCAGGTCCCCATGGGGGGCCAAGTGAGAGGCAACCACACATTGATGTTTCTCTCCCTCTCTTTCTCCCTCCCTTCCCCTCTAAATAAATAAATAAATAAAAATCTTTTTTTTTAATATATTTTATTGATTATACTATTACAGTTGTCCCATCTCCTCCCCCCACGCCCCTCCCTGCATACCCCTTCCCCCCACACTCCCCCTCTTTAGTTCATTTCTATGGGTCATATATATGAGTTCTTTGGCTTCTACATTTCCTATACTATTCTTAACCTCCCCCTGTCTATCTTCTACCTACCATCTATGCTTCTTATTCCTTGTATCTTTTCCCCTTCTCTCCCCACCCACCCCCCTGATGATAACCCTCTGTGTGATCTCCATTTCTGTGATTCTGTTCCTGTTCTAGTTGTTTGCTTAGTTTGTTTTTGTTTCTGTTTTAGGTTCAGTTGTTAATAGCTGTGAGTTTGTTGTCATTTTACTGTTCCTATTTTTGATCTTCTTTTTCTTAGATAAGTCCCTTTAATATTTCATATA
>VMDR010009544.1:0-33153 GCA_007922815.1 Macrotus californicus
AAAAGCCACTCCCACCTTGCTACAACTCCTTTGCCTTTTCCAAGAGCCTGGTGTGGTGACTGAACTTGATCCCAGCCCATCGGCAAAGGAAAGAGCACCTCTGGGCCCAGAAGTGGCATTACTCCATTCCTCCCTGTTAATGACACAATAAACCACAAATTTCTCTGGTAGAGCATCCCTCCCTTCTCCCTATCTCTGCAGCCACCTTTAAATGTCTGTAAATGCCACCTCCAAATGTAAAGGCAGTTTTACCCTGTCTCTCCACCCTGAGGCATCATTTAAGCAGGAGGAAATAAGGACATAAAGGTCCTCTGAGCCATTTTATGGCCTCCATCAGAAGGCTCACAGGGAAGAATAAAATGCCATTCAAACTGGGCCTTTGTGTGGCTTTGAATGAGTGTGTTCAAGAAGGCAGCAAGTGGGCTGCTTTGGGGTATTTACCTGGACAAGATAGGGTGACTTGAGATAAATTCCCTCCACATTTCTCTGGATGCCTAGGACCAGGTCTGCCTTTGAAACCCAGTGCAAAGCAGAACCCTCCCCCAGAAAGGATGTTCCTATCTGATTGGGGCTGCAAGATGGGGGATTTTCCTCTTTCCTGTTTTCTTTCCAGAGGACCTGGCATGGGGTCAGTGCTCAGGCCTGTGGGAGAGAAGAGGATGAATTGGAAAAGGTTGTTTGGAAGAGGAAAGGAAGGCCAGAACCACCACCATTCTGCTGCTCAGAGTCAGAGGGACTCTGACGAGAACACAGGGTTACTAAGAATTCCTTCCTGGAGAATGGCCACCCAGCAGTCTGTGTTCTCCTGCTGACACAACCTCAGGCTCAGTGCTGCCCTGCCAGCTCCTCCACACCATGCATCTCCACCCTAACCGCAGCCCAGGGCCCTGTCAGACACAGGTCTACAACCTTCCAGGTTTAAGAAACGCAAATATTTAACTAGAAGGTAAGGGTGTTGCTTTGGTTTGACACATTAGTGTAGTTTTGTCTTTTTAAGGAAGTTATAGTTTTCATGACAACACATTAACTGTATCAACTATCTAATGTCACTGATTAAATCTGCAGCTATAGAGTATGAAGTAACAGAGTAGGAGATAAACACCTTGATCTTCCAAACCTACTTCCGTCCTTGCACAATCATTTCCCTCCCTCCACAACCTCATGTGACAAATATTAGATGGGTCATTCTGATCTGTGTTATTCGGTAGAGACTCGAGTCTTCTTCACTACTACCTTTAGACAAAAGTCTGAAAGCCAAGATTAATCTCAATTTCAATTTTAAGGAACTAGCAAAAAAGAGAAAAAGGAAATGAGATCAAACTTTAAAATTTTCCTTCAGGACAATATGCGTGCTTGTATTCCCTTTTGCGTTTCTCATTGCATATGATTTCACATCATGAGAATCTGCTGTAAGTCGAACTCAGCTCTGCCTTTGAAAGAAGCACCAAAATACTATTTGTGGAAAGGAGGGGCATCTCACTGATGGATGAGCCTGGGGCTCCGTGAGCAACAATTACAGGAAGCTCCTCACAACTGTAAGATCCTGCCAGGTTTCCACCCAAGATTTAGTGCTGTAAATATGCAGGGGACTCTAACGCAGATTCCAGCCTTTAAGGCACACTGAGTAGAAAATCTTTTCTTTAGTAGACTGTTGACCTTGATGAGGATCAGGGTATTGGGAGGTCAAGAAGTGTAGGCTGTAGGTACAGACATTCTTTTAAAGAAGTTTGGTAAAGAAAGACAAGAAACTGAACAATAGCTAATGGAGCATGTAGGAGAGAAGGACAATATTACGTACTTCTTTTTTTTTTTAGTTTTAAAGAATGGAAATGTTTAGGTGTATGTGCTTAAATGAAAGGGCCAATAGTGAGGGAGAGATTGAAGATAATGAGAGAATGGAAGATGACTAATGAGGCTAGGTCCCAGAGACGGTAAGAAGGTTTAAGACACAATGCACCCCCAATGGATGACCCCCAGTGGATGACCAACCAGCTTTGCAGAGGAGGAAGGTAATTTATCCTTCAAGCCAGAATGTTACAGAACCAAAATGGAGTTTGGCTGCCTGCCACCACCAACCAGCAAACTCTAGAGGCAGAGGCTGGTGAGGAAGGAAAGAGGTTTTTTATTCAGATGCTGCATTATCTGGGAGAAGGGAAGCCAACCTCTCCAGAAGACCTAGGGAAACCCCAGTCATCCTCAGCCAGACTGAAACAAAAGGCAGTGAGAGTCCAGAGCTCCTGTTCCTGTTTAATGTTACCCTCCTTTGGGAACCACAGGTGGCTGCTGAGTGGTCATCCAGGTAGCTTAGCTTGTTCCTGGCTGCTGGCTGCTTCAGGTTCCTTCCTAGAAACCGCGTGTGGGGCTGGTGCTGCCATTAGCCACACAGCTTCTAGGGCCACAAGGTCCTGCAAATGCAATGACCAGTACATCAGGTGGGCGAGAGAGCGCCTCTCCCTTCCCCTGGGTTTATATTAGTTTTGGCTGTAGGATGGACTAGGTGCTCTCAGAATGCTCAATTAACTTCTTAACTTCCACACACTCCAAGTGGGTTCACCTCTTGACCAATCCCTTCTTTTCCCAGGCTAGACTGACAGGCCTCCTTGGTCCAGCATGGCCCCCTGCCACCATTCTGCCCTCTATAGCACATGCACCTGCCTTCCCCTGGCCCACCCCCAGTCAGGTACCAGAAGGATGTATGTGGGCTTCTCCCCTTTCCAATTATCTTGCTAGCCTTGTGTGTGCTCAGGGTAATACTTCCTCCTGCCACCATCTTGTCCAGGGGCAGGGGAGACTCCTGTGGTTCTCTGTTAACTCCACACCCTCCATGCCCTAGTTCCCTCACGTAGCGAGCTGTTCATGCTCAGAGCCCACTGACAGAATAAAGGGACCCTGGAAACCCTGCCCAGCCCCTCAGGCAGTGCCAAGAACAGCCCTACTGGGAGGGGCGGGGCATCTGAGCAGGACCTCGTCACTAGTGGTGGCATGTGCCCTGACCAGGAATGGAACGCAGCAACCACAAGGCATGAGCAATGCAGCGTCATGGTCATGCGGAAATTCTGTGAAACACAATGTCCTTGTCATGGCCCCAGGCAGTTTGCAAAAGGATTGTCTGGCTGCGTGCTAGGCCATCAGTGCCCTGAGGAGCGTGGCTTGCTGCAGAAGTGGCTGCTAGTTCCATCTCCGGGTGGCCCCGCCTTTTCGCTCACACCAATCGAGACAGCCTCTATGGGCGTCAAGAAGACAATCTTAACAATAACCTTTTGAGATCAGAGGAAATAGATGGATGGTGTTATCTAAGTTTCAGTAACAGTTTTGCTTGGTAGTTTGGTCTTACTTGAAGTGTCAAAATAGGAAAATAGGATTTAGAGGGAAAATGTGTACCAAACAAAGCTCTAACTGTCAGAGCTCGAATGGTCTCTAGTTAGATTGTAATTTATTTGAGGCCAGTGACCCAGCAATCTTAGTGCATGATACCTCACAAAGCACTAGACAATATTAAATGGATTTAGTACATTGTTTTAAATCTTTATTTTGCATTAGGTAGAAAGTTATGTGTATATATTATGATATAAATGTGCATTCTTATTCCAAGAAATTCAGAAAATACAAACAAGTAGAAAGGGGGGGAAAGTCACTCGTAGTCCTACCACAGAAAGATAACCACTTTTAAGACTTGAGTGCTGTGTTAACTAACCTCCAAGATGATCCCCAATAATGCTTTCCTCCCAGTATTCACGCCCTATGTAGCCCCTTACCACCGAGATTCAGGGTGGGCCCTGAATGACCAATAGAATGTGGTGAAAATGGCAATATGTAACTATGCGGGCTTGGTTGTAAAGACATTGCAGCTTCCACCTATCACCAGGGTTTTTTAACTGCAGCACTATTACCACTTTAGACCAAACAGTTCTCAGTTGTGGGCTGTTTTCTGCACTGGAAGATGTTTAGCAGCATCCCTGTCCTCTACCCATTACTGCCAGTACCATCTCCTGGCAGTAATATAAAAATGAAAAATGTCTCCAAAAATTACTAAATTTCCCTGGGATGAGACAGCAAAACTGTTCCCAGTTGAAAGCCATCTTCCTAGACTCTTGACTTGCTAGCTGTGTGGAAAGCCAACCACTAAGGCACGTGACACACTGAGTGTGACGACAGCTCTGTGGAAAGGAGCAGGTGGAGAGAAACTGACCACCCCCCCCACCCCAGCCAACAGCTGATACCAACTTTCCGTCCATTGTGAGGGAGCTGCGTGGAGAGTGGATCAAGCCACCAGATGACTGTGGATCTGGCCCAAACACTGATGACAAACTTCATGGGAGCCAGAACCACCCGGACTGGCCACTCCCAAATTCCAAATCCATGGAAACCATGAAAAATGATAAATAATAATGTTTTAAAAGCCACAATGTTTAGGGATGACTTGTTTAGTTGACTTCTTTGTTCAGTAATTATTCTTGATATTTGAATACTGAGTACATTTGGAGTAGACATGCAAACCTTTTTCTTTCCTTAAGAACATTTCCTTAGGGTCCAGGTCAAAGAGCGAAAAATGAAGATCAGCATGATTGTTTACTTACTGCAGGAAATTTTCTTGTGAAATTAAATCATTCATGATATTTCCATTAGTGGAGAGAAAACGTATTAAACACTAGCCTGAGGTGTAGTGTGGAATTAATTCCTGAGGTGGAATTAGATGCTGGCTCAGCTGTCACATTCTAATTTTTGTGAACTAAAGCTCCTGTTTCCAAAGCAGTAAGATTATATATAACCTTTAGGAATGTGCTCTTCTTTACCCGGCCAGGTCCGTAGAAGAAGCAATGATGTCATTTAGAGGGTTTCAGTTTCTTGCTCAGCAATACGTCACGTACAAAGTAAACTGAAGAGTAATAGCACCCCAGGAAATTATGCTAATTCAGCCTAATTATATTTGGGTCTAAATTACCTCCTTGGGTTTAAGGAGAATGTGAGTATCATTTACCCTTTACAAAACCAAATCTAGATTTTTTTTCCTAAACAGGCCTGAATGCACTGCTCCTACAGTGAGGCACTCATTGGTGGGGGAAATCAAATTTGTAAGTCTCTAGAGCAATGAATCTGAGGTCCCTGTTCTTGCTGGTCTTACTGCTCTGATACTAAGCTGTGGAGCCAGTATTTCTTTTTAATTTTTATTTATTTATTTTTTTGACTTGAGATTTTGGCAAGATAGCTTTGGGGTTTTGGGGCTCTAGATTTGGGGTTTTGTATTTGTTGTTGTTGTGTTCTAAATACTATTATCATTTGACAATGGATTAAATCATCTTCCTTTTTTGGTTACAATGGGCTGAAAGTGTTATTCAGCTTTGGGTTTTAATACCATCACCAAAAATGTATTATTGCAGTTTTCCTCTTTCTTATCCAGTCCCAGGTGCTTTGGGAGCCACAGGCAGGAAGAAAAATGAAAGTACTATTCCATTTTTTACTATTGTCAATAAATATGTATTATTCCATCTTTGACTAAGGTCAACAAATACATATATGCTTCCATTAGCAAACTACTAATGATAACTAAATCCAGTTATCCAGTTCTAGAAATGTAAATGTCATTCAGTGATGATTCTGCAAGTTTATTAGAGGGGGAGGAAACTGGAAACTAGGGAGCAAAGAAGTACAGATTCTATTTCTTTAGTTTGGTTTTAAAGTTCTACCAGCCAACAGATCATGAAGTATTTATTTGAGGAAAAAAATGACAGAAAGTAAACAAAGGGGAATAAAACCTTGTAGACCCTAGAATGAGCCAGGTACTCTGCCAGACTCCTTGTTTGCATTTTCTCATTTAGCTTCACCAGGGAGGTAGGTACCATTCTCTCCAATTGCAGATGAGGAAACTGAGGTATGCATAGCTTTAGCAACTTCAAATTCTAAGTGGTTGAAGCAGGATCTGACCCTAGGTCTACCTTATTTCTAACCACTATTGTTAAAGCAGACAGACAACACTTATCTTCATAGCTATTAAAGTTGTCAACTGCAGACAACATAAAATAACTCTGAAAAAGACAAGAGAGACAAGTACTGGTGACAATGTGGAGAAAAGGGAACCCTTGTACATTGTTGGTGGGATGATATGAATGTGGCTCGTAGGCTAGGTAGAAGAAATTAGGGAGCCAACAGAAACAAGGGATCTCTGAAACCCCATGACGTAGCAACAGTCTCTCCACAAAGGCCAGTAGCCAGGCCTGCTGCCTGTTTCTGAGAATAACCCAGCCCTCTCTCCCAGTCTCCACTCAGGTGTCAGAGTCCCAGAGAGCACTTGTGATTGGCCAAGCATAGGGCTCATGCTCACCTCTGTGGATACGGCCCAACAGGAAGAAAGGCTATCTAACCTCTTCAGCTTCTACAGTGAAAGAAGACTTCCGAACTTATCCTCCACCGAGTGAGTCCTCATGTGGTAGGCAGGGTACAGTGAAGTCATGGGTGCCAGACAGTTTAACATGCCAAATGTCCCCCAAGCTCTTAAACCCTAAATGTCTTTTCTCATGAAAACACTGTAGAGTTACACTGTAAATATGACAAATCTGCCTGGCACCAATGTGTCTTCCTGGTTGGAGCGCACACTCTGTGAGGGCAGGGACTGTGTCTGTCATGATATCCCTCTGAGTCTGCCACCTCATGACTGTGTTGAGAGAGATTCAGTGAATGAGTGAATTCTGCCCACTGTTTCTCCCATTACTTCATTCATAGACATCACATTGATAGTTCTCGACGAAATCAGATAAACACAGCTGTCTTTACATACTTAAAGTATTATAACCAGTGAGAATGAAAATTCCCTGGGCTCTCAGGCAATATGGAGTCCAAACACCATTCAGTGCATAAGTAGTAAAGCTCAGGATCGACTTTATGGGGTGCACTTTCCTTCAAAAACTTCACAAATCATGTTTTTAAAATTGTATTTGAAGATAATGTATCATCAAGATTAAATATTTTTTAAAAACATTCAGTGCATCTCCTCACCATTTTGTGTACCATCTTAGACTTTCTCCAATATAGAAATATTCAACCTAGTTATAATCACAATGTATATATCTTTAATGTATTATTTTTATAGAAAATATGATACTGTTTTATGTTTCAAAATAGACTATGTAATTATAATTTTAATGGCAACATAACATTCCAGAATTTGACATACCATAATTTATTAAGCCATTTCCTTATTGGACATCTGCTTTGTATGAATTAGACTTTTAACAAGGTAGAACTTCTGAGAAGATCTAGAATATTGTCTACAGGGGGCTTATGAAAGTGATTTTGATGTGGCGGTATATCTAGTGATGATTCTGCAGCACTTAAAATGTAAGGGGCATACATGAGATTCAACAGGATGACATAAATCAGATGTAGGTGCGAGAGGAAAAGCCAAGTAAGCACAGAAAATAAAATGGAGCCAGATAGATAAAGATTTTTGAGTCACGTTACTCAGTGACATGTTAGAATTTTTATGCTCCAGGAGTTTCTTGAGTCCATGATTCTATTTAATCTTGACACATTGGTGTTTGAACATGGCCTTCAGATGTTATGTCCCTAGACTGCTAAATTCCTTCTTAGATTCTTCCTAAGATCATTTTAAATTCATATGCCAAGATTAAAGAAACAATTTTTGGAGTAAAAGACAGGAATGGAAAGTGATGAATTAAGGCAATTTTCCCAGTTAGAGAAAAAAAATAGAGGAACCCCAGGGGTGAATTCTGGCTTATGGAGAGTGGAAATTTATGAGGGTATCTTGAAGAGAAACAGAAAAAAGAGGAAAGAACTATTTCTGTGGGGTGTATTTTTATTAAGAGAGAATGAAAGACATATAATGCGATCCACCCGTGTATCGGACACACTCCCTTAAGTGTTCAGGCTATGTCTTGGGTCTTGAGGAGCTGAAGCTGTCCCTTCGAAAAAACAGATTCTCATCCTGGCCCACACTCTTCCCAGTTAAGCAATTTCCTCTCCCTGGAAAGTTTTGTTTTAGCAGTTGGAGTGACAAACTGGAAAATCATTCACATTGATTTGGCTCTGATATGAACAAATGTTTTTTGACTTTTCTTTCCTTCTTTCACTGGTCTTGCTGTTACTTTGCCCCGGCCTTGAAAATTCATCCAAACTGCTAACAAAAAAGGATTCTATCTGCTGGAAAAGTCTTTGTAGACTACTTCTTCACTCTGAGACGGGCAGTGGAGGCTCATTGACAACACAAGACACCAGTCCTAGTTCTGAGCAGGGCAATGCCCTATGTCATCCTAGGTCCTTTTAAGTGTCCTTTGGAGTGTGTGTCTATAATAGAAAATACATGCTTATTTCTCGGGTTTTATCTGCTCTGTTTAAATGGCAGTTATATTCAACCCCTATGTTAAGGAATTGATCAAACTCTAGATGCAGATGAACACAATTACATATCAATATAGACTTAGTTACGTATTAGTAAGAATTTGAGTAATAAGTTGACTATTAGATTATAAAGGTTTCTAAAAGAAAACATTTTTCTTTATTAACGTATACACCATGATACTATAATGATGACAATGTAAAGTTGACCTAATTTCTGTGACTCACTTTTTTATTCAGCAGATTTATATAGTGCTCTAGGCACAGGTGATAGAGCAGGAAATAAGAGGAAAAGGCCCCTGCTCTCATGGAGCTTCTATTCTTACTTAGAAACTTGGGTAATAAGCAAATAAGCAGACATGTTATCAAGATAATTATATATTTTCTGCATTAGAACATCCTTTAATAGAGCTTTAACATTATTGCATCTGGTGCTTTCGAAAACTCTGGACGATGGATAAAGAAGGGATTACCATATCCACTTTTGAAAGTTTTATTTTGAAGTATTTTTCAATGTACAGAAAGGTAAGATTCCCCATTTTTTTTATTTATTTATTTTAGAGAGAAGGGCAGGGAGGGAGAAGGAGAGGGAGAGAAACCTCAATGTGTGGTTGCCTCTCATGCACCCTCTACCAGGGACCTGGCCTGCAACCCAGGCATGTGCCCTGACTGGAGATTTCCCAGTTTTTAATACTGCTATCAGTTGTGTAACTAACTGGTAATGATCGTTAATATTACTGCATTGTTTCATCACCTTCTCTCTCTCATCTCTCTCTGAGAGATGTGTTACAAGATGGGGCCCAGGCCCGGAGCAGGTCTGCCTCAGGCTGACCTGTAGTGTGTGAGTTCTTGACTTGGTGCAGGAAAGATTCCACAACACGAATCCAGGTGATTCTAAGAGTATGTTTATTAAAGTTAGGGACAGTGAAAAAGGAAGGACTTAGGGTCAAAGAAGCAACAGGAGGGAGCCTAGGCAGTGCTCTGCTTTGGCTCCCTAGAAATGTAATAGGAAAGGAGTGACCAAGGTGGGGCTGCTGTCAGCTCACTGGGAAGTGAAGGTCACAGTGACAGAAGTGAGCCAAGGCGAGGCTGCTGTCAGCTCACTGGGAAGTGAAGGTCACAGTGACAGAAGTGAGCCAAGGTGGGGCTGCTGTCAGCTCACTGGGAAGTGAAGGTCACAGTGACAGAAGTGAGCCAAGGTAGGGCTGCTGTCAGCTCACTGGGAAGTGAAGGTCACAGTGACAGAAGTGAGCCAAGGTGGGGCTGCTGTCAGCTCACTGGGAAGTCAGAGAAAAGGGGGCCTTGGAGAGAGGATCAGGGGGTAAGCCTGGGAGGAGCTGGCACTGCCCACCACTGCCCGCTGCTGCCCTGGTCACAAGTCTCGTGGGGACCCTTGGAGTTTGGGAGGAAGTAGAAAGTTCGTGCTGGGAAGGGACAGGGGCTGCTCTAGACTGAGCCCGCACCAGGTCTTTGTCTTGATGGTTCCATCTCTTTTCTGTGGGTGAGAATCTTAGAGGAAGGTTTCAGAAGAATGTTCATTAGCTTTCCAGGTGCTTAAATCATTCTAAAATCAGCCAGTGAGAGCCTCATTCAAGCTCTTTCTTGTGTCTTTTTGACATGTTCCCATCATTCTTGGGTGCTTCCTTACTTTCTGGGACAAAAAGATGTTCCCAGATCATCATGTACTTTCTCCCCACCAGCCCTGGAACCAGCCTCATTTCTCCAACCAAGATCTGGGTCCTTGTTGTGCTCATTCTTTTTGGGGTGTCATTACTTCTCAGCCCTTAGGGCCCACAGAGATTGAAAACACATGTGTGTAAATTTGTGTGCATGCACACACACATACGCATACACACACATACCCATACACACACATACACATGAGTTTATACCAATATTTCTAATTTAAATTCAATCCCTCAAGGTTCCCTCTAGCTTCCCTTGTTTCCTTGTTGATAAAAACCCTCCTCAGCTCTACATGACGGAGAATCTTGGGGAAGACGGGAGACCACTTTAGGGCATGAGGTCATGGAAGGCCTGTCTGTGGAGGTGAGCTTGGATGACAAACCGTAGAAGAGGATCCCAGGTAGAGGGGGGAAGCAGGAGCAACACCTCAGCAACACGCCGGTCAGTGTGATCACGAACCGAAGCGGAACCGGAGGCTGGGGTGGTTGTCACTACGGACCAGGTACGGGGTTTCTGGACTGCACTTGGTGAGAAGGGAAGGCATTAGAGGAACTTACGTAGGATGTGACATGTTTGACTGATGGGTCTAACTCGTCACTCTGGCTGCTGTGTGGAGGGTGGACTGTGACGGGATGGGAGTGGAAGCAGATAGGAGGGCAGCACACAGTGCACTCACCCAGTGAGTCATGGACCAGTGACCCCCCACATCCTTTGTTTGTGTCAGAAATTGGGGTGCCTGATTGAACTAATAGTGCCCGTTCACCCACTTGCCTACTCACGTGGCTTCTGTTGTGTATGAGACACTGTCAGGAGACATGAGGGACTTGACTTCATAGGGACTCTATGTCCAGCATCCATCTCCCAGCCCCTGGTCCGGTAGGTGCTAATTAGTCATAAACAACTGTGAGCAACTCAAGAGACATTTGGCCCTTTGCAGTTTGGATCTAGGACAAAAGCCCTAGGAGGGCAGTGCTGCTGCAGCCTCTGGTCTCTGATGAGAGGACCACGGCTCCCCCGATGTACCTCTTCCCCCCCAGTCTGGATGAAACCCCAACGATGCTTTGGTGTGATCTTTTTATTTCACAAGTGCAGAAACGGAGAAACCAGTGACTTGCCTGTGGTCCCGGACCTCACCCATATCTTCAAGGTCTCCCGGCTCCAACCCCTTACAGCCCAGCTCTCTCCCGTCCTTGGCATGCATCTTCATGCAGACATAAAATTAAAACTGCACACCTGGCCACAGACAGAAAAAATGATCTATATCCCCAAGGATCCACACTTAGAAGAGTTAATGTAATGTATTAAAATATATTTATTAAAAGCCATGCTTTTGTCTCATTGGAGAGGTTAACGTGTTTGTAGAGTGTGAGCTCTGCTTTCCTTGGGTCCCTCCTGCTGGGTCCCCTCAGCTTCATATACATTTAATCAAAATAAAAGAAGGTCATCTGTACCTTGTGTCCCATACGATGCTTCCCGGTCCCTGGGTGGCTACACTTGGTCTCTTTCCCCTGAGCTGAGAAGCCGCCATGGCACCTGGGAGTCAGCGAGAGCCCACACATGGAGCATACACGCCTGATGGAAATATCCCTGCCATGCACAGCGAGGGTGGTATTCGTCTGCTGCTTCCCGCAAATTACCACAAACTTAGCCACTTACAAGGACACAAACTTATTTACTACACTTCCTGTGAGGCACAAGTCCAGTCACAAGGTAGCAGGGCCCTCTGCAGTTTCCCTCCAGGCTGAAATCCTGGCCAGGGGCTGCTCTCTCTCCTCACGGGAAGCCTTTTTTAAAAGGCTCAGCTGCTTAGATCAGGCCAACTTAAAACGATCTTCCTTTTAATGAATTCAAAGTGAACAGATTAGGGACCTCAGCTACATCTGTGAAGTTCCTTTCCCTTTACAATGACGTAAGGAAGTCGACCACGGAAGTGGAACCACCATTCTCCCAGCCCTGGCACAGTCGTCGGGAGAGTGATAGGACCATGTGCAAGGGGATGGGGGTGCCCACCATTTAGAATGGATTGTGTGAGTTAGACTCTCCCCCTAGCTTTTTGAAAATTTATTTTTAATTGTGGTGAAATATTCATAATATAAAATTGATCACTTCGACCATTTTAAGTGTATAATTTGTTCAGTGGGGTTAAGTACCTTCGCCTCCATCCATCTCCAGAACTCTTCTCATTTGATAAAACTAAAACTCTGAGCTCATTAAACACAGACTCCCCATCCTCTGCCCCTCCCCCAACCCCTGGCAACCACGACCTTTAGCCCCACCCCCAGCCCCAGCTTGTGAATTTGTGTTCTCGAATGCAAGTGATAGCGGCAGCAGAATAAATTAAAACTAAAAATTCTCCTAGCTCACTTCTACGGCTTGCAGTTTTATTAAGGCCTAGTTTCTTGTGCCACTCCAAATGAAATATGCATCTGGACTTGTTCTTTAAAAGACTTACATAGCTCATCCCCACTGGGCTGGGAGTGAACCTCATTTGGTCCCTTTGCTGGGCAGAATAGAGAGAAAGAGAAGGATCGCATGATGAAGATAAGACACACTGCCTGACTGCGTACTGCCCACCACCTCAAACACTGCAAAGCTGCTCACCAAGGCAGCAGTACAGCACCTGTTCTTTTCTCTGGGAAAGGGACTGAATCCAGACAAAACGAGGAACCTCATTGCTCTTTTCTCGTCAGTTTCTCAACTAATAAATGGTGTCTGCAAAGTCAACATTTGTTTTTAAACCACATGCTCCTTGTATAGGCAGACCCGACATACTGGAAGAGTTGGAATTGTTTTAACGTTATGAGAACTCTGCACAATAAGAGATAATTCTTTAGTTTGGCGGGAAGCTTCCCTACTCATAAATGTGTCATTATTTAATAGGGTAATAAATGTCACCTTGATTCTAAGTTTCTAATTGAAGCAGGGGACTGTGGGTAAAAACTGCTTTTATACCTTGGGAGTCGTAGGCACAGCTGTGTCCAAACGTAAGAGAGTTTTGCTCCCTTCACTTGGGTATGGATGTTGCATTCTGTGCACTGCAGGCTTCCACAGCTTCGTTCACTAGGCATAATGATTTCCAGACAAGAGGCTGGCTCAGATGGCTGCCTCCTTGCCAATGTAGCCTTTGAGTTTCGCAAGCAGCAAACTCCGAGCTTTCCTTTCCCTGTGCCTTCTGTGCATCCTGGTAACGTGGCAGAGAGAAATCATAACCACGCAAGACGTCATACTTTTAAGCTATGATAAAGTGTTTCCAGAATAAAATACCTTGCTCAAGTTCCAAACCCACATATGTAAAAGCTATAATTTTCTATGTGGATGAAAACTCCCTTCTACAAACAGAGTAAGAGATTGTGTGAATGGCTTCTGCTTTTGAAACGTTCCTGTGTGCAGAGGCAATGGGAGAACATTCAGTGACCCACCGGTGGTAAGCCCCACAGGCGAGGTTCCAATGCAGTGAAGCGCCAGCAGCTTTGGGTCTGGACAAACTGAAGAGCTTTGGCAATGTGTTTCCACGTCCTCAGTCCCCTGCAGACAGGAGAAGAGGTCAGTGGGCGGCTGGCACCCTGCATGGGAACCCTGGATGGAAACGTGGTATCTTTGTTCAGTACTGAAGAACTTGTATTTGCATAGGTTTTTCTCGGATATTTGATTTTAAATAGCAAAACACATACAAATTCAGGAGACTTCTTGTTTTTGTTTTGTTTTTCAAAGAATAGGAGTTGTTTACACTGCCATGCCAATATTTTAATGTATTTTTAAGGTGAAAGAAAACTCCATAAACTTAGAGATTGTAACTATCAGTTCCTAAAGACTCCTTCGCAGCTACTCCCATCTCCAGAGAGGAAGAAATTTCAGTTCCATGATGTCACTACATGAGCCAGATCTTCCTGAGGAGGCAGCTACTCAGATATACACACAGTCTGTTTGCACAATTTCCTCTTGTATATCCCAAAGGCAAGTAAGGAGGGCGAGCCATGGCAACACTCAGCAAGCTGTGCCTGACCCACGACTCTCTCTGGCACACACACAAAGAGTCAGTTTTGCAGTTCTGACCCTGCCTGGCCTCCCTCCAAGGAGCCCCTCTTGGCTCCCTGCACCCTGTTTGAAAACCTGTCCAAGCCTCACCATTGGGTGCAGACATACCCAGGCTCCTTACTCTCCCACCTTGACTTCCTCTCACTGGTTCTTCTCCAGGTTACCCGGCTTCGACCTCACGCCTCTCAGAAGTGCCAAGGACCTGGGTCTCAGAGAAGCCCGCCCTCACCCACTCGGGACTGGCTCCTCTGTTCACACTTCGTTTCGGAATGCTGTGCTGTCTGCGTGCCTGACCCGAGCTGCGGCGGATGGATTTGTCTCGGTCTGCCATTGTTACTTCGTTGTTGTATAGGCCTTTCCCCCCACGCATCCAAACACTGTCCGCGCCTCCTCCGCTCTCTCAAGGTCTTTCAGATTTGTTGTTGGCTTCCTCCCACACGAGCCCAGGTCTCACCGCTGGCCTGACTTCAAAGCTGTGATGAGGGTTCCACAAAGCTTTGGAGAGACAGGAAATCTAATCCAGCATCACTTAAATAACTGGGAGTTAGGGCTGCAGCAAATTTGTAAAATATGAAGAGAATTTGGAATGGAATTAAGCTCAAAATAGCATTGTGAAGTCCCGTCATGTGGTCCAGAGACCGGGCGGGAAGCAGGGGGTATCCCATGAGGGAGTGTGGGGACCAGGGCTGCGAACCAGCACATTTGCAGGGCCTTGACACGGCAAGCACACAACCAGGCCCGGCTTGGCAGTCCGAGAAAATCAGGCTGGACGTCTCTTCCTCTAGCTCACACTTCCTGCCTGCACGCCACGCAGCCTCAGCCAGAATTCACCGGGAACTCAATCCCAAATTCGTTTGTAATGATGTAATTGTTTCCCTAGTGGGCACATGGCTTTTAATTCTGAAAAGATGCAGATTTAAGTGTAAAAATGATAAAGGTAAGTCAAGCCTGTTTCTGATACACTGAGGTTAAAAATAATTTGTGTATGTTTGGCATTTTTCTTGTTGTATTTAAGAGGGTTTTGTGTGCTAATGTGTCAGGTCGAACTTGTAATTCTAACTTACAATGTGCTGTCAAATGACTGGCTTAGATCATGATTTCGTGTTGACTTTTTAAGAGGTCGTACGATTCATCATATGTCCAGATTCCATTGTCTTTCCAGAAGAAAGAGTTTAGGAAGATGTGTTTGTTAATCAGACAATTAAAGAAGTCAAATGATTACATTTATAAATGCTGTTAAAATATCGTTTAGTTAAGAGGACTAATGATTAATCAAAGGCCCTATAAAAAGCATTAAATATTACTAGATTAACTGTTAAAAATAAGATTTGCAGGTGGAATGGCACAGAAAAATGACATGGGAGGACACTGCCATTGCGTTAACTGAACATTTACAACATTCAGCAATTTTTATTATGCATAAGAGTATTTCGAGGCACTTTGGCAAGGATCACATTTCCTTTCATTAAAAAGATTATTTTGGCTCTAGCCAGTTGGTTAGAGTGTTGTCCCAATATGACAAATTTGCGGGTTCAATGCCCGGGCAGGGCACATACAAGAATCAACCAGTCAATACGTAAATAAGTGGAGCAACAGATCAATGTTTCTTTCTTTCTCTTCCCCTCCCTCTCTCTAAAATTAATCAATAAATCTTTTTTTAAAAAAGATACTTTCAGTCAGTAATGATGAGCCCATGCTCACAACAGCAGTGAGGGAATAGTTTAGGTTCAAGGGATATCACTGGTTAGCCCGTGAACTTGGGCCCTTAGTGCCTCAGTTTCCCATCAGTAAAGCAGCAGAACAGCGATGTCATCGTGCAGCCAGCTGCAAGGACAGAATGAAATGGGGCGGGTAAAGAAGCCCCCGCCAAGCCTCTACCTGTGGCAGGCACCTAATGACAGTGTTTGTTACTGTTATCTCACTTGAAGGCCAACGACAATAAGAATAAATGTCATTCTTTTCTTATGTCACTGTTTTCTTTGATTTTATTGGAAATTCATGTTGTAAGACAAAATTCCAGAGTGACCCTGTTAAAATGAAAGAAAGGTACCCACTGTCAGCTCCAAACCCTCGATGTCAAAGGAAGAGCCCAGCGCACCCCCAGCCCGCCACTCCCGCAGTCCCATGGGAGCTGCTCCTGGGGCAGCTCAGGCCTCTTCCCTGGCAGGCCTTTGGGTTTGTTGCTCAGTCGGCCTGGAAGCTTTTCCTTTCGTGTCCAATGTCACCCGAGGCTCTTTAAAACTGCATCCAACCATATCCAGCCTTGGTGCCCCACTCCCCAGCTTTCTTCCTCTCTAGCGCCCTTTTCTTACTTACTGAAACACCTCCTTCACCACTCACCTGTTTACTCACGTTCCTCCACTAGAATGTAGGTGGAAGCAGAAATTTGTTTTGGTGGAAGCAGATTTTGTTTGCTGCTGTGTACCTGCCGCCTGGGACATCGCCTAGCCCCTGGAAAAAAGCTAAAGGCGTGACACAGAGTGGGCTAGGACTCCGGCCGCGGACGTTTTATCCCAGCTCTGCTTCGTGACCTGGCACAAACCACTTGACCTTGCTGAATCTTCGTTTCCTCTTCTCCACACCGGGCCCAGCAGTCGGGCAGCTGGCCGAGTTACGGGGCAGCCACGGGATGGATGAGGTGTGGGCACATGCACTGTGAGGCTGTGCAGGACAGGACCGATTATTATCATTAGTTGGTGACGTGTGAAAAGACTGCCCACATCCACACCGTAGGAAATGACTTCAGGTTGGGATTGTCTCCCTTGTGGCCTTCGTATAAAAAGAGTTTGATACGTCACGTATGACACACCTCTCCAGCACACAGAGTGCTCGGGCCTGTGGCGTGCGGTGAGGAAGGACGGTCCACCGTGCTTTCTCAAAACTGGCGAACACTGGGGGAGGCCTGGAGCTTCTGGAGACCTATCAAGGAGGCCAGGTTAACACAGAAGTTTGTTTCATTGTTCCATGAACTTCCTGGACAACATTCTCGTTGGGGCGGGTTGGGGGGCGGGGGTTGAAAAACTGTGAAAAGAAGAAACTAGATGAAAAACAAGTTCATTGCCTCCGATGATAGAACAATCCTGTAAGTGCACACTGTGTTCAATGGATGGTAGAAAAGTGGTAAGAGACGGCTAAGGGTTCCCCTCACTGTTTACACTGAGTTGTTCAGTCCACGTTTAAAAAAAAAATTCTCTCATGAGGTTCAGAGCCCATGGATCCTTCTCTTGTTTATAGTGAAACTCCAGAGCAGTAAAAGCCCAGGTATGTCTTAGTGACCAGGTCAGTGTGATAGGTCACCTCGGTAGCACTATAGAAAGGCAGCGGTCCCACTAGCTGAGGCCACAGTGTTGAATAAATCAAGACCCTCTAACCAGTCACCTCTGTCACCACCCCAGACAGCTGTGCTTGAGCTAAATTAGGGGCTGGGTTCTGTGTGGTTGTCATGCCCTCTAATTTTCAGACTTCAGATTTCAGTCTTTGACACCAGATTTCAGTATCAAATGTAGCTTCCCTCGCCATGTCCCAGCTTCCCAGGGAAATAAAACAACACCTGAGTGTCTGCAATGTTATTGAACAGGTGATAGAATGGTGGATGAAACCAGAGACAGGAAATATAAGTTGCCATCCTAATTGTTCTCCAGCAATTTATAAATGACAAATTTTTCATTGCTAGGAACTAAGAACGAGAGATGAGCGCCCTCTTGTGGAGGGACCCACAGGTACTCCTGCTACCGTGTCCACCACCACCATCACTTCCTTCTGGAAGCACCTGCCAAATTCACCCTGCCTTCACTATCACATGACTCAAGTGCATTGTGAGCATATATTTGACAACATCCTTTCAACTTTTTCAAAGTAATAATAATTTAAAGGCTAATAACTCTTAACTTCCCTTGCTGGGGTCTAGCAGTTGCTGTGTGCCTATTGGTTCTCCAGGGAAGCTGCATTGTGACTTACGACAGAGGCATTTCTGCTCAGTTTGCTGGGATTCCCAGTTGTTGGGGAGGGAGTGACCATTCTTTTGCTCATGCAGCCCCTCCCCTACTTCAATGTCATACCATTTATTTCCATGCAAGAAACATTTATTAAGTATTAAACACCATGTAGGCACTGGAGATACCCAAATAAACAGGAACAACCTTTAGCTTTGAGACCCGGTCCAGCAAGGAGTCAGCCAACATACCTCTAAGTGATAAGTGCTATTGTTATGGAACTCAAGGGGTTTCCTGCTTGAGGTTAATGAGACAAGGGGAAGTTGTTGCAGGTCATCAGCAAGGTAGTTTTATTTACTTGCAGCAAGTAAAGGAGATAGGGGATTCATATCCAAAGCTTTGTCTCCTGGAAGGGAGGCTTGACCATTGTTTATTTATTTGGTCAATTACATGTTGATTTCTTCTTTGCAATTGGCTACATTTATCCCTTGAGTTCCTGACCCCCTCATCCTGTTTACAGCTCTACCTGCAAAATACTGTGCTACATTTTAACATTTAGCAAGATAACATTTAGTAAGTACTTCCAAGACCTTAAGGCCTTTGTTCTATCTACACTATGATTATGTACAAAGAGCAACAAGTACAAAAAGTTGAAGAAGGTAGACACCCCAGTACCCCCTTGATGTGGCACCCCTCTCCGGACTCCTGAGAGTTCCAGCTAGAACTGCAGCTGTGGCCACACTGAGAGAGCCCATGCCCTGGGGCTCTCTACTCTCCCTCATGAGGCTAGCTTGGGTGTGGACACACTGCTTTTCCTCTTTGCTCATCCATGGCAAGGTTGTAAATTTCCAGTAGAAATGTTTACTAGGCAACTGAAGGAAAAAACAAAAGCAAAAAATGAAACACAGGGAACATAAAGACCAGTTTGCCCAGAGAGGGAGCCTTATCAAATGTGACAGGCTCCAGGCTCTGGTGCAGGCTGGCTACTCAGTGCACAAACTCCTTTGCCTCCCTTGTGTCTCCAGGGCCGCAAGTCCAAGGTGAGGCAGACTGGGGCTCATGTCACTCCTGGACCTGCTGATATCTGCAGTACATTCTAGAACCTGCTTTCTAAACTCTGCTCTGGGATGGGTGCATGGCTTCTACTTCCCCAGCTCCCACTGCAGCCCCCCAGCCCGCTTCCCTTCTGGCCCTGAAAAATGAAGCTCTTCCCTCTCCTCTTTTTTTTTTAGATTAATGAACATTTGAGTTACATCTGAACTTGGTAGAGATTAATTTTGGTTACTCTGGGATAGATAGACTCTGTTTTCTAATTCAGTGCATGTCTTAATCTCACCTTGAGATGAAGAAAGTCCAAATGCCTTCCTTTTAAATAGACTTCATTGGAACAAGTCAGTTTATTCTGGGGAAACTGGAAATTCAGCCATGCTGAATTCAAGAAGTTAATCTTGAGATTTTATTCACTTAGTAGAAACACAGGACCGGATCTGGAAGTGAAGTGGTGCTGTACAGGTCATGAGTAATCAGCAGGCCAAACGGATTCCCAGCCCTGGTTTTGGACAAGGCCTGAATCTGAAATCCAGCTCTGCTACTTACCAGCTGTGCCTTACTAAAGCAGGGCCCCTGTGGAGCCTTGGTGATCCTGTAATGAGTGTTGAGCTGAAAGTCCCCCAAAATGGAGAAAATCCCGTAGTGATCACTTGGGGGATGAGGGAATCCAAGCAGGGCCATTGAGAGCTCCTTTGCATATCTGAAGAACTTGGCCAGTGTTTTAATAACATTGAAAAGCGGAGCCTGCGCTGGGGAGCCAGAGAGAGGGGCGTGACTCAAACCTGTGATGCAAGGTAGCCAGAGGGGCTTCCAGCGCCTGCCAGAGCTGCTCGGAGGCAGCCTCTGCGTCACAAGGCCACGGCTGCCCAGACTGACAATGGCAGCCAGGAAAGGCAAAAGAAACCAGACTCCTAGCAGACGTAATCCAGTGTGGGAGGGGTTTTAGAGGAAGATCCACAGGGATTTAAAACCCAGGCACTGAAGCCTGTGCTGGAGCTTAACCACAAGGTTTGGGAGCAGAGAGTAGAGGCCGCTCCCTTGACCACATGGCTTAGGAAGCAGGAAAGCAGGATGTAGCAGCCGAACAGAGCGCTCTTGGTCATGCGGTTTGAACTAAAGCAGAAGGACTCCTACCGGCCCACCACGAGGAAGTGCCACACGGTTTGGGATTAAGAACAGGGGCCTAGCTGGGATACAGACTTCTGTTTCCTGACACACGGTACTCCTGACACATGGTACCCCCCGACTGGCCTGGTTTGGCAAAGGGACGCAGGACTCTGTGTGTGTGTGTCTGGGGGCGGGGGGGGGGTGTTTTAAAGGGACTTTGGGGTTTAATGGCAACATTCGCCATTATTCTGAACCTGGGCAGCTTTCGAATAAATAGTTCCTTTCCTTTTTACCAAACTCTGGCATTGAGAGCCACAACTCTTACCAATGGCAGGCAAAAAGCCCCTAGAGTGACAAGAGCCCAGGGGCACGGGGGTGTTTTGGTAACAGTCCTGTCTGAAGTGGCACAGACCACACAGGTCGAGTCATAAGCACTCAGTGCAGCGCCTGGTGCGTTAACAGGCTCTCTATAAACGGCAATACGTCATTGCTGCTGCTGGGAACTGGGAACCTACTCGCTTCCAGGCATCCGAAACACTCTCGTCTGCATCTCAGGACAATCCTGTGAAGTAGACTTACTCTACATTCAGTATAAAGATACTGAGTTTTGAAAGAAATGAACTTTTCAATACGGCACATTTCTAAATAGCAGAGCTGGACCTCAAATGCTAGTCTGTTCATTGCCCAAGTCTTTTTTAAATGACTGCTCTTTTTTTGAGGCATAAAACATACAGGCATTCAGATCATAAGTGTCCAGCTCAAAGAATCACCACCAAGTAAACACTGTAACCAGCGGAAGGTCAAGAAGCGGAGTGTCACCTATACCCAGAGTCCCCTTGGTCCCCGTTGCAGAAACAGCAGATGCCTCTAGAGAGAAGGAGCCCCCAAATCAGGCTCACTGTTCCGGGTTTTTTTCTCCCAGCTCTTCAATGCCCTCGTAGCTCTCTGGGGTCTTGAACAGATAATATTTTGTCTTGCTTTTTTAGGAGAGGTGGTCCCAGTTATCCAGCTGCCATTACCAGAAGCCCAAAGCCTAGGCCACTGCCCTGCTTGCAGTTAGTTTAGAGGAAGAAGCGCCCCTGCCAACAACTTCCAGCCAACTGTGAGGGGGTAAATTCTGGTGTGTAAACTACCCAGTCTGTGGGCCTTTGTTATGGCCGCCTGAGCAAACTAATGAGGAGGGTAATGGAGAGAGACAACACGTTTTGTTAATGATGATTGTGATCACATGTTGGGGAGATGAAGCAACTGGAATTACCTGGCTAGAGTACATTTCTTAAAACTCTGATTCCTGCACAAGCTAAGTGAAAAATCACCTGGGCTCCTGGTGAAAATTATAGATTTCCAGGTCCCATACAAGAATTATTAAGCCAGGCTTTGGGTGGGTAGCTCATTTGGTGAGAGCATAGTTCTGATGTACCAAGGTTGCAGGTTCAATCCCCAGTCAGGGCACATACAGGAATCAACCAATGAATGCATAAATGGGTAGAACAACAAATCAATCTCTCTTTCTCTCCTTTCTCCCGCTTTCCCCCTTCCTCTCTCTCTCAAATCAATTAAAAAAAAATTTGTTTTAACAATTGTTAAGCCAGAATTGCAGGGGTGTGAGGCCCAAAGTCTGCACTTTGAATGAGCATTTGGCTAATTCTTACAGGCCCCAAACTTTGGACATTGGTTCAGAAGGAAAGCAACAACTTTACAACTTGTGACCTCCAAATCCTGCAGGGCATGACCTTTGGGCCCATGAAAACACAACTCGCTCACTGCTTCGTCTGTGACAATAAAAATACAGTTATTGTGAAAAATGGCAGGAAAAGACCTTCAAAACACCTTCTACATGCATTCATCCTTAGTTTTCTAAAATAAACCCACATCATTAGTGCCAAGCTTATGAAAATGTGTCGGCTTGGGAAAAACTGTGGAGAGGTGTCCCCATCCCCACATAGAGCGGGTCCTCTCACCAAATACCTGGGCTCGGGATATTTTCCTTTCCGTTACGTCTAAATTTGTGTCTACATTGCCTGTTTCAGAGGAATTTGCATTTTAAATCAAATCTTCCACTGTGGAATAAAAGTACAAGAATCACTATTTTCTAACAAAAGGACTCCATGGTGGGCTCACAAAGATAACTCTATAAGCCCTTTTCCCAGGATAGAAACCTTTTCCAACCAGAAAATCCTTAACAATAAAAGCCTAAGCAAATATAGGCGGGTATTTTCCTCCGTAGCTTTGTCACATGTGGTCAGTTCTGTGAAAGAGATCCCTAAAAGTGACTCACACCCCTGTCCCCTTGCCTTTCTCTACTCTAGAGGTGGGAAAACCAAAATCGTCCATTTCTTAGTCTTTCTGGCAGGTGGGGCTTGGGTTGTGTGTGTGGCGGGGGAGGTGGGGTTGAGGCGTGCGCCATATAACTGTAGGCAATGAGATACAGGTGGAAATCCCTAGAGAGGCTGTCCCTTCCAAAATCAAAGACAATCCGCCTTCAAAGAAAGCACTTTCTTTACTCCTGGAACCTCTCCACTCTTCCTGTCCGAAATAAAACGGCGACAATTGGAAGAGCAGCAGCTATGTTGTGACCACGAGGTGAAAAGTACGGAGAGGAAATGCAGGGAGCTCAGGGTGGGGAAAGACAGCACCAAATGAGGCTCAGGCCTCCAGGCCCCTGTGCAAGTGCTGGGCTGCCCACCTCAGACTCTTCTCTTGAGACAGATAAACTTGCCGGTTTTAGCTGGTCTTGGGAGGGCTTCTGTTATTTATAGTCACATATTTTCCCAACCGATAAACAATGGTTGGCATTTTCCATTTTTGTGTATCTCATTTTTTCTCTACGCAATAAAATGATAGATCTTGAAGGGGGTGGTGACTGCAGGCAGGCTCTTCCATAAGTTCCTATGGTGATGGGCTGTGCAGTGATGCCTTCCACCCTGACGCGGGTCTCTAAGAGACGTACCATGCAGATCTGACACTCCTAAACTAGAACACTTCCTGCATTGCAGGTGGCATTATAAGAACTCATTATGTGCCGAGCACTGTTTTAACTCCATGTAGTTATTAACTCATGTAATCCTCATAACATCCCTAACAAGTATTTTTATTAATCCCAGTTTACAGATGAGGAATCCGAGGCACAAAGAGTTTAAGCAACTTGTCACACAGTCACACAGATGGTCATTGGTAGAGCCAGGTTCAGGCCCAGGCTGACAGCTCCAGACCCTGAACTCTTAATCATAATGCTCTCTGTTAATCAGAGTCAAGTAATTTTTTCCAACCCACAAGGCAACTCTCAAAATCAGTGACTTTCTGGGGTACAATTTTCAAGCATCAGGGACTCAGGCCCCAAAATTCTGAACATCTGGGTTCTGAAACCAGTGATGTTCTACCTCCGTTCTTCAGCCAGCTGGATTCGCTCAGGGAGGAGGGCAGGACTCCGCCTCCCGCAAGCCTGGGGGAATTAGTCAGAAGCAGACAGATGATCTCTAACAGGCTCCAGGACCCGCCCCCATTCAGAGTTCCTGCCAAAGTCTTGTCTGCAAGTCTCGAAACATGCCTTGTACAAACTTGCTTACATCAATTATTTTTAAAATAAGAAAGACCCAGTATTTTGAAGAGGAAGTGCTTGATTTTTTTTTCTTGGCATGCTTTGTTCCATAGCCCACATGAAGGCCAAGACTAGACTCTATGTGTTTAGTTATTTTATCTCTGTACCCTACTGAAGTTTTGTTTATGGTCACAAAGCTGTAGGCCTATAATTGGACTTTTGCACATTCTCTTAGCATATGTTATCTGAAAAGAAAATAATATCAATTGCCTGTTTAATACTTTATGAAACTTATTAAGCAGTTCTTAAAATGGCTAACTGTACATCTTTAGTTGCAGTTGAAAACTTTCTATTACAATTCTTACCCAACTTAGGAAATAAAAGCAAGTTTTACCAAGTTAACATGAAAATGATAAAAATTTGTTTTTGCTTCGTTATAAAATCTTCAGCTGGAAATGGAGAAGTCAAGTTGTTTTAGTCAGCTGTGACTTCCTTCTTCCTCTTTGAAGAGAACTAAATATGCCTCTTTAGTTAGGTCTATTGTCTTTGTAAAATCACATCTATTTTCTGTGACTATTGCTGATGGAAAGCAATATTCATGAAGAATATGGCATGATGTCTGCTGGGTTGGAAATATACCCGGAGAGCCAATCCCATCCCTCATTTATGATCTATTCCCCATCATTCCTGAAGAATTTCTGATTGCATTCTTATTAATCGTCCTAATTTCCCCCTCATTATGCCAGCTACTTTCCATTCAGTTCTGGGTCTCTACTCAGCTGATTTCTGGCAATTAGTACTTTATGTCTAGATACAGCTTTCTTCAGGCTGGAGCAGTGTGAGACAGCTCAGATTCTCAGTATCTCTGCTGCTGCTGAAGGGAGCACAGCAGGGGCCTCATGTGCCTACATCCTAGGTGGTCCCGCAGGTTAGGTTCCTTCTCCTGTAATCATTATTCATTCCCTCATCACACAACTATTTACTGAATACCCACTGGCTGCCAGATTCACAGCCTGATGGGGATGGTGGGTCAAGAAAGCAACTGACCACAGCAAGCCTTGCCAAGGCCCAGGCACCCATCCTCCTGTGATCCCCTCAGGTCACTGTACTAATTAGAACACTTTCAGGTACAGGAAACAGAATCCCACCCTCAATGGATCAATAGCCGGGAACACAGATCATCTCCTAAAACAAGAAGTCCGGAGATGGGGCTCATGATACAAAAGTTTAAGAGAGTGGCCAAGGATGTGGTCATGTTCATCTTTCTGCTCCTCCACCTGGTTTTCTCCTGGGGCTGACTGTCCCCATGTGCTCACAAGATAGCTGAGGTAGTTTCAGGTGAGATATCCAAACACAACTATTTCACAAGATTAAGAAAGGGGTTCTCTCTTCCTTTTGTTTCTTGTTAAAAGTGAAGCAATCTTTCCTGGAAGCCCTCCCTGAAACTATCCCTTAGGTCTCAGTTGGATAAAATTGTATCTCATGCTCATATTTAAACCAATCACTGGCAAAGTAATGAGATCCCCATGTTTGGCTCAAACCAATCAGGACCTTGGGGTGGTGAAGGTGCCAGTCTTCCCTGAACACATGGCTGCATAAGAGAGGCAGACTAATGAAATCAAGGCTTGCTCTGGCTGGTGTGGCTCAGTGGATTGAGTGCCAGCCTGAGAACGAAAGGGTCGCTGGTTCGATTCCCAATCTAAAGCACATGCCTGGGTTGCAGGCCAGGTCCCCAGTAGGGGGCACGTGAGAGGCAACCACTCATTGGTGTTTCCCTCTGTTTCTCCCTCCCCTTCCCTAAAAATAAATAAATAAATAGAATTTTTTTTTTTAATCAAGGCTCTGTAGGAATGAGAAAGGAAGAGATAATGGATGTTGGATAGCTACTGTGATCACTTTCTCAAACTTGAGTAATGGGAAATTTCTAAATGGAAAAAAAAAACAGACCCAAGATGTCAGAGGAGTAAGTGGAAGCTATACTAACCTCCTCCTAGGACCAATCTGGAATTACAACTAAATTGTAGAGAAATAATCCTGAATACCCAACTGAACATTAGATGGAGAGAAGATTTATAACCGAGGACAAACTGAAGAAACCATTTCACCACAACATGACTGGTAGGAAGTGCTAAGGAGGTGCAAGAGGGCTGGCTGGGCTCCCTTGGGCAGCAGCTGAAGTTCTGGAGGGTTATTTCAGCAGCTGGGGGATTCTCCCTGAGAAATGTGGGGCCTAAATCCCAAGCTGGGATCACCAGCCTACAGCACTAGAGCCTGGGAAGGAACCCAGATGACATCCAGCAGTGAAAAACAGTGGGGTTTCTGCCAGGGAGAGATGGCGAGATGCAGAGAACCTCTTAAAGGGCCAACACACAAAATTTCATGTGCAGCCACTTGCCCTGGGCTCCAGTAGAAGGAGGGCAGAGTGGACTAGAGATGCGCGAGGAGAGACTGGAAGTGATAGCTCTGGGGAGAGAACTGAAGGAACAGCAGCCAGGATCCCTATGCTGAGTCATTTCCAGTACTGTAGAAGCCATCTTTCTAAGGCAGAGCACTCCCCTCCAAGTGGCATCAGCCTGAAAGGAAGCAATAGCCCTGCTCACAGGAATTACTCTTGCCCACCCTGTGGAGCTTAAGCCAGGATGCTGATTACAGCTTGAGGCTATATCATTGATTAACTTTAAGAACTAAGCGGGATCTCTGGGAGCTCTGAGACTTTAGCTGAACTTCCCCCAGACACAGAGCTGGTAAAAGAGAACACTGTTGCACATCCTGGTTCTTTCTGCACACACCCAGACCCAGCAGTGGAGGCCACAAACTGTGGGTCGTTGATAGCTCAAAACAGGTTGCCACAGGCAGAATCTGACAAAGGCCTGCATCAGAGTCTTTGCAGATTGGCCTAATACATAGAAACAAATACAAAAAGGCAACCAAAATGGTAAGACAAAGAAACAGGCCCCAAATGAAAGAGAACAAGAGAATTCTCCAGAAGAACTAGATGAAATGGAAGCAAAATATCAGATACAGAGTTTGGAGTAATGATTATAAGGATACTCAACAACATTGAAAAAGACATAGAAACTATAAAAAAGGACCAGTCAGAAATAAAGAGTGCAATATGTGAAATAAATAATACACTGAAGTAAAAACAGTAGGTTAGGTGAAGCAGAGGACCTAATCAGTGATTTGGAAAACAGGGTAAAATAAAACACCCAAGCAGAGCAGCAGGAGGAAAAAGAATATTAAAAAATGAGGAGAGCTTAAGAATCGTTTTGAACAACATGAACCATAAGAACATCCACATCATGAAAACCAGAGAAGAATAGAGTAAGCAAGGGATTGAGAACATATTTGAAGAAATAATGACTGAAAACTTCCCAAATCTGGTGAAAGAAAAAGACAAACAAGTCTAAGAAGTTCAGAGAGTCCCCAAAAAATTAGACCCAAAGAGGCCCACTTAGTTTGGGCCTTTAAACGGAATTAAAAATTTGGATATGAACAGTATGATTAATTTTAATCATAATTAAAAAGACAAGGCTTAAAGACAAGGAGAGAATCCTAAAACCCACAAGAGAAAAGCAAGTAGTTACATATAAGGGAACTCCAATTAGACTGTCATCTGATTTCTCAACAGAAACATTTCAGGCCAGAAGGAGGTGGCATGAGATATTCAAGGTGATGAAAATCAAGGATCTACAACCAAGGCTACTTTGTTGAGCAAGGTTATCATGTAAAATTGAAGAAGAAATAAAGAGCTTCCCAGATAAGAAAAAGCTAAAGAAGTTTGTTGACACCAAATCAGTACAGCAACAAATGTTAAGGGCTTGCTTTAAGAATAAGAAGAAGAAATGAGGAAACTAGTTTAAAAATAGAATGGTAATAAATACATATAGCTTAAATGCTTCGACCAAAAGACATAGGGTAGCTGAATGGATAAGAAAACAAGACCCATATATATGCTGTCTCCAAGAGACCCACCTCAAATAGAAAGATACGCACAGACTAAAAGTAAAGGGATAGAAAAAGATATTTCATACATGTAGAAAGAAAATAAGAAGCTGGAGTAGCAATATTTATATCCAACAAAGTAGACTTTAAAACAAAGGCTATAGTAAGAGACAAAGAAGACGCTAAATAACAATAAAGGGAACAATCCAACAAGAAGATATAACCTTAGTAAACATTTATGCACACAACATAGGAGCACCTAAATATGTGAAGCAAATCTTGATGGATATACAGAGAGAGATTGATAGAAATACAGTCATAGTTGGGAATTTTAACACCCCTTTGACTTCAATGGATAGATCTTTCAAACAGAAAATCAACAAGGAGACAGCAGCCTTAAATGATACACTACATCAAATGGATTTAATTCATATCTTCAGAGCACTTCACCACAAAGCAGCAGAATATACATACTTTTCAAGTGCACATGAAACATTTTCTAGAATAGACCACAGGGTTAGGATACAAAACAAGTCTCAGTACATTTAGAAAGATTGAAATCACATCAGGCATCTTCTCTGATCATAATGGCATGAAGCTAGAAATCAATCACAAGAAAAAAACTGAAAAACTCACAAAAACATGGAAGCTAATAACATAGTATTAAACAATGAATGGGTCAACAACAAGGTCAAGGAAGAAATCAAAAAATACCAATGAAAATGAGGACACTACAATCCAAAATCTGCGGGACACTGGGAAAGCAATCCTAAGGGAAATTCATAGCCTACCTCAGAAAACAAGAAAAAGTTCAAATAAACAATATAACTTCACAGGAACTTGAAAAGGAACAGCAAACAAAGCCCTAAGTGAGTAGAAGGAGATCATTAAGATCAGAGCAGAAATAAATGAAGTAGAGTCTAAAAAAACAATACAAAAGATCAACAAATCCAAGAGCTTGTTCTTTGAAAAGATAAACATGATTAACAAAACTTTAACCAGACTCATCAAGGAAAAAAAAGAGAGGACTCAAATAAATAAAACAAAAATGAAAGATGAGAGATAACAACTGACACCAAAGAAATACAAAGGATTGTAAGAAAATATGAACAACTATATGCCAACAAATGGGACAACCTGGACAAAACAGATAAATTCCTAGAAACATACGATCTTCCAAACTAAATCAAGAAGAATCAGAGAATCTGATTTTATTTGCAGATGACATGATACTGTACATTGAGAACCCCAAAGATTCCACCAAGAAACCACTAGAACTAATAAATGAATTCAGCAAAGTAGCAGGATACAAAATAACATCCAGAAATCAACTGCATTTTTATATGCCAATAACAAACTAACAAAAAAGGAAATTAAGAAGAGAATCCCACTCACAATTGCTTCAAAAATAATACTATATCTAGGAATACACCTAACTAAGGATGTAAAAGACCTGTACTCAGACAATATTAGACACAGAAGAAAGAAATTGAGGAAGATACAAATAAGTGGAAGCACATACAGTATTCATGGATAGAAAGAAATAACATCATTACAATGTCCACACTACCCGAAGCAATCTATAGATTCAACAAAATTCCTACCAAGATTCCAATGGTGTATTTAACAAAACTAGAACAAATATTTCAAAAGAAATTTTTTTCATGTCCCACCATTCACAATACAGACAAAGCAAAGGTCCTGGGTGAGGTATATGTGGGGTGGGGAGAGAGGCTTACTCTGCCTGCTCTTTCTGTACAGTCAGTGTAAGAACACAGCCTGTGGTAAGCATCGGGAGGCAAAAAATTTATATGGAACCACAAAAGGCTCTGCATAGCAACAGTGATCCTGAAAAAGAAGAACAAAGTTGAAGGTGTCATGCTACCTCATATGAAACTATACTACAAGGCTGTAGTAATCAAAACAGCATGGTACTGGCATAAAAACAGACACGTAGATCGATAGTACAGAATAGAGAGCCCAGAAATAAACTCACAACTTTATAGTCAATTAATATTCAACAGAGGAAGCAAGCACATGCATTGGGCTAAAGATAGTTTATTCAATAAGTGGTGTTGGGAAAATTGGACAGATAAGTGCAGAAAAATCAAACTAGACCACTGTCTTACACCACACACAAGAATAAATTCAAACTGCATCAAAGACTTAAATGTTAGGCCTGAAACCATAAAAATTATAGAAGGAAACATTGGCAGCAAAATCTTAGACATTGCTTATAGCAATATTTTATCAGACATACCTCCCCAAGCAAGGGAAACAAAAGAAAAAATAAATAAATGGGATTACATCAAACTAAAAGATTTTGCACAGCAAAGAAAAACATCAACAAAATAAAGAGACATTCCACAAACGGGAGAATATATTTGCCAATGCATCCGATAAGAGGTTAATATCCAAAATTTATAAAGAACTTAGAAAACTCAACACCAAAAAAATAAACAACCCAATTAAAAAGTGAGCAAAGACATACAGACGCCAACAGACATATGAAAAGATTCTCAACATCACTAATCATCAGAGAAATGCAAAGTAAAACCACAATGAGATATTATCTCACACCTATGAGAACGATTGTCATCAATAAATCAACAAACAAGTGCTGTCAAGGATGTGGACAAAGGGGCATCCTTTTGCACTGTTGGTGTGAATGCAGATTGGTGCAGCCACTGTGGAAAGCAGTATGGAAATATGATTAAAAAATTAAAAATAGATCTGCATTTTGACTCAGCAATCGCACTTCTGGGAATTTATCTGAAGGAACCCAAAACACTAATTTGAAAGAACAAAAGCACCCCTATGTTCACTGTAGCATTATTTACAATCACCAAGATATGGATGCAGCCCAAGTGTCCATCAATAGATGAGTGGATAAAACAACTATGGGACATTTACACAATGGAATAGTACTTGGCTGTAAAAAAGAAAAAAATTTTACCCTTTGCAACAGTATGGACAGACCTGGAGAACATTATGCTAAGTGAAATAAGCCACTCAGAGAAAGACAAATACTATATGATCTCACTCACATGTGGAATCTAATGAACAAACTGAACTAACAAGCAAAACAGAGACAGACTCACAGATAGAGAGCAGGAGGACAGCTAGGGCGGGGGAGGTTAAGGGATGGAGAAATTGAGCAAAAAGAAAAAGGACTCTGGACAACAGTGTGGTGATTGCAGGGAGAAGAGTATAAGGTAACTAAATGGTAATGGAAAAAATACAATAAAAGTTTTTTTAAAGAAAAAGAGAAATAAATGGAAAAAAGATTCTTAAATGGGTTTGCACTTTATTTTTATTTTTATTAGAATTTTCTGGTATACTTCTATAGCTATAAAACTAAAACCAGCCCCACCCAGCCTGTGTGGCTCAGTTGGTTGAGCATCACCAGCAAACTGAAAGTTCGCAGATTCAATTCCCAGATGGGACACGTACCTGGGTTGTGGGTTCAGTCCCCAGTCAGGGCATGTACAGAAGATAATGAATTGGTGTTTGTCTCTTGCATCAGTGTTTCTGTCCCTCTCTTTCTCCCTTACCCATATCTATGGATAAATAAATAAATGAATAAATAATAAATAAATAAATAGTATATAGATAGATAGATAGATAGATAGATAAATCCAATTTATAAATTAAAGACAGTTATAAAACCAATGAGATTTACTTGTCAGAATTAATTTAAGGTGACAGATGACATTATTTTGCTGAAACCAGCAACTACTTCCAACATGAGTAAGCTGCTGCTGCACCTGCTACAGAAGTATGTTTCGTACGATAACCTGATTCTCTGCACCGTTCCTTCATTCACACTACTTAGAGCTTTGTTCATCCTTGAAATTGTGATGCCCCTTACCGTACAGTTGGCATGACTGAGTTCACATTTTCTCTTTCCTGTTAGCTGGTGAATATGAATGTAGTATTATTACCTGACACCAACAGACTACATTTTAAGAAATACTGGTTTAGATTGCTTTGTACCTATATTCTACCTGTGGTCAGATATGCTGGGAATGGGAATTTTTTGGTGAAGGTATGGAAAGAGTGAAAAGAGAAAGGAAAAATTTAGAAGAGAAGAGAGATAACTATGTATTGTAATTACATGATACATGGAAAACGTAATAATTTTTTCACCAAATCCCTATAAATAGACCCATATTACCTCATTTTACCCCAATGCAGGACACAGATTACCACTTTCTACATGCACATGGTATGAAAAGGCATGGGTGCACTGTCCTAGAGAATCTCTTGCTCACATGCCCTAGGAGAAAAGATAGATGTTCATAGCAGTATTATATATAATAGCAAAAAGATAGAAACCACCCAAATGTTAATTGATTAATTAAATTGTGATATAGTCATAGAATGGACTGTTATACAGCAATGAGAATTAATAAACAGATATACCCCCCAAATATGGGTGAATTTTAGGAGCACAATGTTGAGTTTTTAAAATGAGTCACAAACTGTGATACATACACAGTATGACACCATTTTAATGAACACTCACAGCAGGCACACTCCCACCTTAGAGTTTGACTCTGGTCACTTTCTTTACCTGAACATTCATCTCCCGGGTTTTTGCAAGCCTAACTGCCCCACCTCCTTTAGATCTTTGCTAAAATGACACCACCGACCCTTCTATGTAACAATGCAATGCCCAATGTATACAATTCTTCTCGCCAGACTCAACTCTTTCTGTTTTCCCCAGCATGCCATGGTATTATCATCTTTTAACACCATCTGCTTTACTTATCTTGCTTATGGTTTACTGACAGTCTTTCCAGCTAGAAATGTAAGTTCCATGATGGAAGGAAGGCATCATCAGCACTATGTCTCTAAGGCTGCCGTTGCTGAAGACGTGACTGTTCGAGCATCAATGAGAATAGCGACAGTGATGGGCTGAAACGCATCTCCACATTAAATCCATTTGTTCATTCTGATACTCAGAAACAACAGCAACAACTACAACAATTTGCTGATTTTATATACCAGGAAACCAACTTAATATTTTGAAAACTGGTAAATAAAGGAAAATAATGAAGCATTTATCTGGCATTTTCTGTTATGAATTGTACCTTAGATAATTAAATAGTTGTTGAGGAATAGTTTCTCTTTATAGAAGCATACCAGCAAACAAAGTGAAGAAAAACAACATTTAAAAATTAGAAAATTAGCATTTTGCCACCTCAAATGAAATAATCTATTCAGTGATCATAAATAACCAGTGATCAGAAATAAACCATTCTGTGGTTTCTGGTTGAGGTACACAACACCATCTGTGAAGTATTCTTGATAAATAAAAGTAAAATTGAATCTAATATTTAATGACCAGAACTCAGAAAGCAGAGACACATGCTAAAAGATACCACATGAATGCAATTAACAAAAAACAGGTTTCACAGGACAAATAATTTGGTTTTTTCAACATATGCATTCCAAAGGTAGGGTGTAGGGGGAGCAATTAGAAATCAGAAGAGACATAAGAGACAT